>CM069445.1:11089834-11247334 GCA_035610835.1 Ophiura sarsii
AATACGAATTACAAATGTAGGCAAATCGTGACCACGATCGTCTGTGTATGGGCACCTTAAAAAAGCGCCTTCTGTAAAAAATAGTCTCCAATCCCGCATCGCTTCGATCGGCGCTTGACGGGTCGGAGCTCGACAGGTAATTTTGCGAGATTATTTCAAGAGAGACAACGCTATAAAAAGGTCATGACACTTTTGGGACACCCTGTACTAACATTATCGTTATGGAGCACAAAAATAGAGGGCAGTATATATATTGACTGGACGAGAGACTATGTCTCTGTAATATATGGTTACATTCGTGCTATATGTATGACTTATAGCACGAGGCAGCGTAGCTGCCGAGAGCTATAAGGAATTAAAAGCACTCATCGACAGTGACTATTTTAGTGATGATTTATGTGGCAGAGTTCTACCCTACACATCAGATACACACTACTTGCACAGTAGGACACCTCTCACTCATTCAGACGTCCAGACTTAGACAATCAGACCATGAAAGTAACAGACCCCAGACTATACAATCATCTACTGAACACACACACACCAAGTTGGCTAATAATTGCAGCGCTGTAATTAATCAGGTTATTTACGATGTAAAATTATCATCAGTCTGTCAAATTATCAGCACTCTGGAAGCTGTACAATAAGTGAAATTTGTGGAATTCTGGATTGGCTGTGTATGTGCTTTTAGACAAGTTATAGCGCCACTAATGAGCACACTTACCGAGTAGTTATGAAGATTATGGTGGCGCAATTTTATTTCCCGAGATTAATTTTATTTTCGTTTCCAGCGTTCTCCTCCATGTGAAATGAAGCTTGAGGGCGGATTCATATAGGGCCATTCGGTAACGTGTTTTGAGAATGGAAAATGGCCAGGCCTATATCATTTTAATCGTCCCGTACGGAAGAATCATAACGATTTATTTGAGGATTGATGGTAAGACGGCAAAGATTATGTGATTTCTAAATTTGATACATAATTTAAGGAAATGAAAATTCAAAGTTTAAACCTTCCGAGAAAGGGAGTCGTTACTTTGAGTTTCATGCCAATCAGGCAATCGTCAGACGACAAGATGTTAAAGAAAATATATGGAAGTTGAGGCTTTGCTACCTTTTCGATATGCTTGCTAGAGGTCTGGTGGAAAAGTGGATGGCAGCTGAAGATATCCAATAACAATAACAAGGCTATATAGAACAACATTTGAAGGAATCAGACTGATACGTTCGTTTATGAAGATAACCACGTTCTTTGACAAAGTCAAATAAAGTGCTCAACAAAAGAAAGTCATAAACTCTGCTTAGGTCCTTTTAAGTACCTTTCGATTTTGTTTACCAAACAGGCTAGGTAGAAATGTGGATGAATCTGGTTGGCACATTTTGATACCAACCATACTAACAACACCTAACAACAAAGATAAACCATGATTAGCGCCCGTGTGTGACACTGTGACTGTTATGACCAGGATTGCCCGGAAAATCAATCACACAGTGCAGCCGTGCACACTACGCTGCGTTTAGGTCGTACACTTAGTGAGCGGGATATTCGATTCCGAACATAAAGTGCATAACATTAAAGGTTCAGTCACACAGCCGATTATTTGCTAGAAAATCCACTTCCAGACTGCTCAAGACTGGTCACGATTGGCAATTATTCGAAAATCGTGAGCAGTTTTCTTTTTTCATGTGAAGTTTCGGCAAGGTCTAGGACTGTCCTGTGCACTCTTCTGCAGTTTTGTGTGGTCGGGAGCACGTGGCAAATTTGACAAAACCGCCATGATTTTTCTCGCAGCCTAAAAGAATCGTGGCGGGTTTTTTTAATAGGGAAGGTCGGCATGGACACCTGAGCGGTTTGGAAGCGGTAGCCGATGAGTTGGCGCGCATCATAAGTGTTTGTGTGTAGTTGGAAAGTGGTCGGCAATGAGTCTGCTCCAAACGGGAGAGAAGATACAAGCCAACTTGACATGCTAAATCGGCGACTACAGATAGAAGATTAGTCGTCAACAAATCGGCGACAAATCGGCGAGCAGTCTTGACAGCAACATGTCACAACTTGTGCCGTCGTGCCAAGGTCGGCGATTGATCGGGGGCTGAACAAGAGTGGCGTCGCCGATTAAACATGCTTGATCGTGTTGATTTCATGATGCTGTCGCCTACTGGTAGGCGATTCGGCGTCTCTTGTCTTGTTGAAGGCGGGGAATATCGCATACTAATCATACCTGGTCGGAATCCAAAATGTAAATTGCGCAAGTTTGAACAAGATTTCAGCCGATTTTGAAAAAATGGTGGTCTTAGTTGGGAAGAGGTTGGGTCTGGAGCTGTCTTCTGTGTGACTGAACCTTAAAAACTACTTGGAATTTTACCCAGCCTTAAGGTTCAGTCACACAGAAGACAGCTCCCGATCCAACCTCTTCACAACTACACAAGACCACCATTTTTTTAAATCGGCTGAAATCTTGTTCAAACTTGCACAATTTACATTTTGGATCCCGACCAGGGATGAGCAGGGATGACTAGTATGCGATATTCCCCGCCTTCAACAAGACAAGAGACGCCGAATCGCCAACCAGTAGTTGACAGCATGAAATCAACAAGATCAAGCATGTTTAATCGGTGACGCCACTTGTTCAGTCCCCGATCAATCACCGGCCTTGACACGACGGCACAAGTTGTGACATGTTGCTGTTGGCTACAAGTCGGCGACTAATTTTCTGTAGTCGCCGATTTAACATGTCAAGTTGGCTTGCATCTTTTCTCCCACTTGGAGCAGACTCATTGCCGACCACTTTCCAACTACACACAACCACTCACAATGCGCGCCGACTCATCGGCTACCGCTTCTAAACCACTCATGTGTCCATGCCGACCTTCCCGATTAAAAAAAATCGCCACGATTTATTTAGGCTACGAGAAAAAATCGTGGGGGGTTTGTTAAATTTGCCACATGCTCCCGACCACACAAAACTGCAGAATGCACAGGACAGTCCCAAACCTTGCTTAAACTGCTCACGATTTTCGAATAATGACCAATCGTGACCAGACTTGAGCAGTCTGGAAGTGGTTTTCTAGCAAATAACTGCTGTGTGACTGAACCCTAAAGGCAGTCTTTTGTGGTCGGAAGCACGTAGCAAATTTGACAAACTCGCCACGATTTTTTCTCGCAACCTAAAAACTCGTGGCGGTTTTTTTTTAATCGGGAAGGTCGTCATGGACACATGAGCGGTTTTGAAGCGGTAGCCGATGAGTTGGCGCGATGTTAAATCGGCGAGTTCAGAAGATTTAGTCGCCGACTTGTAGTCAACTGCTCATGTACAAATCGGCGAGCAGTCTTGACAGCAACATGTCACAACTTGTGCCGTCGTGTCAAGGTCGGCAATTGATCGGGGACTGAACAAGTGGTGTCAACGATTAAACATGCTTGATCTTGTTGATTTCATGATGCTGTCGCCGATTCAGCATATCTTGTCTTGTTGAAGGCGGGGAATATCGCATACTAATCATCCCTGCTCATCCCTGGTCAGGATCCAAAATGTAAATCGTGCAAGTTTAAACAAGATTTCAGCCGATTTTGAAAAAAATGGTGGTCTTGTGTAGTTGGGAAGAGGTTAGGTCGGGAGCTGTCTTCTGTGTGGCTGAACCTTTAACAATATGCAGTAGATGAGGATTATCATTGTGCCGCCGACTCCCTGCTCTGGTACGTCAGATCAGAAGGGTGTCTTCTGTTATGTCTGTTCTTGATAAAGTTCACCAGGACTGTTATAATAAGATGATTGATGAAATTCTTTACATCTAGTCAAAGGAAATCACTTACTTGTGGACGTTTCGGAAACAAGCTGTTTCCTTTATCAATACTTGATGTGGAATGATGACGATCTGCTGTTTACAACACGTGATGTCGGTTGCTTATAGTTGCAGTGATGCTAGATGATAATATCAGCAATCAGGTGACCTTCTGTGTCTTGATTCTTGATTACTTGTACTCGTGCGTATTTCAAGGGCTGTGTTATATAAGAAAGTTTGACTACGGTTGCCTTCAAAACCGCTGACCTGTTGTGTGTTATACGCAGCTAGCTGCTTATTAACAGATGCACCATGTGCGTAACGGGTAATAATTCGCGGTTATTACCGCGCACTTACCTGGCATTCACTAAATGCGCACGTTTCACAAAGTCAATCGTTCTTAAAAGGCAACTTTAGTGGTTATTATATGAAAATGATTACCACGACGAAACAATATAAGTAGTTAGAGTTTGTATATATAATATCGAAGTAGTACAAATTTATTACAAAGACACGAACAGTGTGAAGCATCAAACAATATTTATCTACATTTTTGCACATGATCTCGATAAGAATAGGCTATACATTATTATTAACATGATTAAGGTACAAAGAGGGTTACTATAATACTTAGTAGTACTTATCAAAAATAACTAAAATCGTAATAACTCGAATTGACGTCTTTATATAAACTAGTTTACACATGTTACAAACACAATATACAGATACTATCGCAATAATCTTTGCGCAAAATGTTTTTATGATTCATAACCTTACCTCCCCCCACACAGTCATCAAAAGAGTACTAAACACTTTTCCACGAAGACAGTTCCAAAATAGCATGAAATGTTGCAAAAATTGCAAAATTCTTGAACTGCATCATCATAATTGGGAATCACCATGAAAATTGCATTACAATAAATACAAACATGCCTAGTATTGGTTCAGTAATTTTTGAGATAGACTTTTAAAGTTGTCTGAAAAATCTGTTTTGAATATGGTAAAACTAATATCCGCGTGAAAAGTGTTAGCTCCCTCGCCTCATTAACCCCAATCATGTTGCGGTATTTTTCGCAAGCTCCTTGCATTCCGCTCCTGTAGTAAGGGAGCAAATGAAAACTCGACCGCGCGGTAACCGCCGGTTCCGTGCGGTTCCGCCCGGTTGGACCGCATATCATTGTTTAGAACAATAGAAACCGGCTGCAACCGCACGAAACCGGCGGTTGCCGTTGCCGGGCGGTCGAGTTTTGATGTGCTCCCTAACACTCTTCACAGTCCTATCCCTCTGACAATATGAGTATCCCCCAGGAACAGTGTGCTAAATATTTAGCAATATTAATGAAACAGGATAGTCACGGTTAACGCAGTCATATTTGCACTTGTATTTCAATGATAAGAGGCATTATTCACTATTGCGAGAAAATACCGGGTCACGTAAATATATAGTATTACGTTAGCGCATTAGAATCAAGCACCCGATAACTAGCTGCGCCAGGCGGGTGAAGCTCTCTATCTGCGCATGTTAATGCGCAGTTCATATAGAACAGCGCACTCATTAACGGTCTTCACCTGCGATTAGGCAATCACTGAAGCGAGAATTTGATTACAAGGAACCGGCGGACTTTGCTATGAGATACTTCTCCCATAGTTATAGATGAGGTGACCTATGATGTCATGTATTTACAAATGGGACACCCTCTGTTGTTTCCCTCCAGGCAGAATATACAGTAAAGTTAATGAAGACAACATGAAAATTCTTTCTAATGAATTGTAAAACTCATTTAGTTTTAGTTTTTTTGTGAAATGCGATAGCTTATAGCATTCCTAAGCAAGTTTAAAGACAGTTTTGATAACAATTTGCTGTGACACCACAATCTGCTGTGACACCACAATCTAGTTAGAAAACCTGATCTGGCCTATGTAAACTATAGGAACTCTTGCCCGGTGTGTTTTGTCTCAAACCAACAGAGGGCGTCCTAAATGTAAACAAATGTCACCTCATCTATATACTCCCTGGCTGCGCTCAGTACACTTTGTTGTCAGCATTGGTCACAGTTTTAATTCAAGGTGGGTGAAGAATAAATCAGCTACATTAAATGATAAATCAGCTACATGAGCCGAATGCTTTCCTGTGTTTTTTCCCCGGTGCCCCCACCCCCATGTACTTAAAATCTATAAAATGTCTCACACTGTGTTGCGTATCAGCTGTATCGAAGATGCGTAATTAATGACATACTCAATCTGTGCAGCGCACAGACCGTCTCACATTGAATGAATAAGCGCGCGAGTATGCATTTGCCATTTGTCAGGCAACTGCATGCATAATAGTTGTTTGGTGTTACAGTTCCATGAAATATATGTGAACAACTATAAGTATAACCCAAATCATGCAGAATAAAGTCGTTCGTGTTGTATATTTGATATCGGTACAATATTTTGGATATATTTTTTTTAACGGCAGGTGTTGATTTAACGTTGTAATGACGTCCATCGTGACATTACGATAAACTACACTATTTACAGCGGTAAAGCAATCCCTAGGTAAACAAATAATAAACAAATAAATAGAAATTAAAAACACTTTCATGTCCAACTGAATGACAACCACCATGTATACATCGTTCAATTGGCTTGACGTCAAATCTACAACACTGCTATTATGAACCCACATTTTGCCCGTAATCTTAGGTGACCTGTCGTTCAACAGACACGTCCTGAATAGCTTCACCAGCCATTTGCTGGTTCCCTGCACCCTGGATCCCCGCGACAACTCATCCATATGGATGAGTTGTGTGGAGCCCATTGATGCAGGGAACCAGCATACACCAGCCATTCTCTTAAACAAAACAAAAAAATCAGGACAAAATACAAGCATGACAAATGCTTTATTTAAGAATGATATAATATTGACCAATAACAACTTGCCCTCACAACGGCGGTCAATTGTACGCTATGCCACGATTGCACACCTATTTGGTACCTCACATGTACATACATTTTGATGAAATGTTACGTCATATTACACTACGTTATATCATTTCTATTATTTACTGCTCACGTAATGCAGTTATGCAATGCAAACGTGAGGTTACGGTTAGGGATATTTTTCAACTATTTTCAAAATACACTTAAACCAATTCATAACTTGGATGAATGACTATTCACGGAGAAAACATCAACACAGTAATACACCTATCAGTTGTAAGACGCACTATACGACCCCCGGGAGAGGTGCGTCGTGGGTGCGTCGTTTACCAATAATTCTTGACGGAGGGTACGTCAGTGGCAGCCTTTGGTCCGTCAAAAAAATGACGGAGGGTGCGTAAAGGTCCGTCACTTTACATGGGTGCGAATGGGCTGATAGTTGACTGAGGGTGCGTATTTGGATGGCAATGGTCCGTCGTTTTTTTTGACACAGGCTGCGTCATGGTACATGAGAAGTTGACGCACCTCGGTAAAGTGACGCACCACTCCCGGGGGTCGTCTAGTGCGTCTTACAACTGTTAGGTGTATAATTTGCATATTGTGAGCAGTCAGTGTGCACGAATTCGCATTCGAGCTTCAATGCTAAAGCGCGGCTACAATTGGCATAACGGATGTCATTGTAAACTGATTGCTATTTCTGGCAATAACTCGACTAACGTTTAAGTTACGTTCTGTATGCTTTGGACCAACGTGAAACAGTAGCCGCCACACAGTCGGTACCTTCCCAATCCAATGCATTTAATGATCCGTTAAATAATATCAAAACGCCCTTTTCACGCCAATATGTCTAAACAGCTTAACATCGGTATTAAAATCTGTCGATAACATTTTTTCAGGAATTTTTTTAAACCCTATTCTACGGCCAATTTTGGGGAAAAAAACACCGACCAACCTACGCAACTTATTTTCTCCGTCGTCTTAGTGCCATTTTTGTTGTTGCCCCCACGGGGCCCCAGACGGCAGGCCACAGGGCCCCGCATCCCTAACTGACCCATTTAGCCAAAGAGGTACCCGAAGTATCTGAAGTTTTGTGTATTCTCGAACTGGGTGTAGGAGATTAGACCTGGAGCTTTGTCCGTATAGTAAAGTATAGGCCCTCAACTCTACATGCGACAATAGTTTCACACTTCATTCCGTATTATGATTATGGAAGCACTCTTAAATGGTATGAAAATGGACGCCGGACTATAGCCCAAGGGGGGCTATGGCTCCTTTCACACCGGGTTCAAACCACTACATGTACTGTAGCCATTCGTTTTACGTTGTTCAGTTTGCCACATCCCGGATCTGGTACAACGTGAATACGGTTTTGGCAGCGCCCATTCGGCCTTGACCCATTCAAAAAGCGAATACTTTTATTCTTGCACTGACTGATAAATAATGATGTTTCAAATTGAGGCCAAGAGCAAATTCTATATAGTTTAGACCCTTTTACAACTTAAGACTTTCCACGCGGCAAGGGTCTGCAGACGACATTCCAAAAATGTCATAATTAAATGATTCAAAAATGTCAAAACTATTGAGTGTCATTACCATTTTTGGAATCAGCATGAGAAATGCATTAAAATATTAGTACAATCATGCCTAGTATTGGTTCAGTAATCCTTGAGATAGACCTTGAAAGTTGGGAAATGTTTCTGAAAAATCGGTTTAGTATCTGGTAAGACCAATAGCCGCGTGGAAAGTATTAAGGGATGCACTTGTAACGTCACACTGACGTCATATGGAGTATATTGATATTTTGTTAATGTCTATACAACAATTTCCATATATGGATTTGACTTGGGTCTAGATTCATTGAAACTTTGGGTTTGCAATGGGCGCTTCAGTCCATGACATTCCCCGTACACACCAATGTTCATATCTTGGTCACTATGACCTATTTTCGATGGCATTAATAAATTAATAGCGCCATGATTGGCTGGGGTAATATAGATCTCAGATTCCCCTCTAGGCGGAACTACCCTCTCTATGGTATGCGTTGGACGCGGTAGTGGAGACGGGGCTGGATATTTACTTCCGCGCTCGCGACAAGAATGTGATTTTGGTCGCTTATACCTGATTTGATCATATCCGTTTTCTAAAAGTTTAATCTGATCAGAGTGTTCTTCTTTTGATTTCTTATTCTTATCCATGTCGCAGGGAAGGTCAAATCCTGCAAGGTCACCAATGGCATACGCGCTGATGTCTCTTTTCTTCTTGGTTCCCTCTGGTACCGAGACGCAAGCATAAGCGTATGCATGATCTGCGCTCTTCACGTGGTTTGCAAATGGTTCGTCATCGTAAGGTGGTAGTCCATTGGCATCTTTCTCTCTGGTCCGGCAACGTAACCAGGCAATGAAAACACAGACCACCAGGGTTATTGCAATTATTGCAGCGGTAGGAAGAATTACAGCAGCAATGCTGGATTCATCACTATCCTCTGGAGGACTTATCGGTGAACTAAATAATCCTTCACTAAAACTGATTCTGTACCCCTTGTTGTTTGAGCTCCCAGAAGCATCTACCACTAAACACGTATAAGATCCAGGTCCTGCCTGATCAACACGCAGGGTACCATTACTCAAGAGCGTGTATCGTGAGTCCCCTTTAAACTTCCCGTTGAGCCAGATTGTGGTCGATGATATGTAATAGCCTTCCGGTGTTATCCAATCTAACTTTGAATTACCTCGTTGCGGTAATCCACAATCCAAACGTAATTCCTCTTTACCGTCTGTAGGTAAGTTCAGGCTTTCTACTATTGCCGTCTGTTTGAGACAATAGTTATGAAGTTCCTGTATCGGAATGCTCCATAAATCCCTTCCGTTCCACACTTTAGGGCTCTGACAAGTTATTCCAGATGGGAACATTTTAGGTTTATAATTAGCTGGCCATCGGACTCTTACAGTCATTAAATCACAAGAACATTTCCAATCATTGCGTTTTAAGTATACTTCTCCACCTGTGGATTCTAACGATGAAATAACGCTTTCATGTAAAGATTTCAAATGGTTATTGTCTATTCGTAGTGTCTTCAAATGAGGCATGTTCTCGAAAATCCCCAACGGAAATGCCCCCTGTAGATCTGTGTTTTGTAGATGTAGTTCTTGTAAAGCCGTGAGACCAGCAAACATTGCTGCAGTTACATCGCGTAAAGGACATCCGTGAAGTTTGAGTGTCTTTAAGATGGGCACTTCACGGAAAATGCCACTTTTGAGAGTGGCAAGATATGCGTTCTCCCCAAGATTAATGCTCGTGAGGTTACCTAATCCGCGAAACACGTTAGTTGAAATTGCGCTTAATCGTGAGTTGCCCAAGTCTACGTTTTGTAGAGCTTCGAGGCCTTGAAATATCTGTTCAGGTAATCTCCGGAAACTATTGTCATAAACATCCAATATCTTCAAATTCGATAAGCCACGGAACGAATACGGATCCATAACGGATATGCTGTTGCCACCGAGATCGAGTCTTTGAAGTTTAACGAGACCTTTGAAAACATCAGAGGATAACGCGGAGATGCGATTGTGACGTAGATTAAGTATTCTGAGATCGGTGAGCAGTACGAAGCTATTGATCGGCAGTTCGTATATTAAGTTCCGATCTAAATGAATCTCCTGGACATTCGGCACGTTTTGAAAATACTCTTCGTTGACGGTGTTGATGAAGTTGGATCCAAGCGTGAGCATCTCTGTTTCTGTTGGGATCTCGACCGGTATCTCCGTCAATCCTACCCCGACACAGTTTACCTTGCCCGTCACAAAGCAAAAACATGTCGATGGACAAATGGCGTCGCATATGTTGCAACAAATTGCATACAGACATAACGTACCGAGAAATAGTCGCTTTTTGAAACAGCAACGTTGATTTGATATATCCATGACGGACGAGGTTCTATTTCACGGCTGAATCAAATACATTTTCACGTAAACTATTGGCATTTCCAATCAAACTCCTGGCGCACTTAACAAAGCAGCAAAGCTTGGTATTTTTCACGCCATCCGTACCTGTAGACGTTATCCTTGAAAACAACGATCAACCCATGCGCATGATCGGGTCAAGAGTCCTTCCGTTCCATACTGTAAAAGACAAAAAGAGTAAACAAGACGCACCAAAGTTAGTCAACATTTTCCAATAAAAAACACAGGCAAATTAGCATACAAAATGATGTATACTTTGCCAGCAGACACGTCACTTGATTCTATGCCAAGGGCGTGTTTAATTCTCAATGGAAACAGCTGCTAAACAGGCGGGCTTAACGGCATGCAGTATAACATACCGTATTCAAGTTGGCGGTGTTTCCCAGATTGGTTAATTGATACAACAAATTACATAGAATTATAGATTTAATAGATTAACATTGGGTAACCTCCAGTGATGGGCAAATAAAAATAATCAATGTAATACAAAGAATAGCTGGCAAAGGAGTGTAACAGTTTTGTAATGGACAATTTTCAAAATCGCAAAATGCACTTTTTAAAGTTAACAAGTTGACGGGACTAGCAGTGATTTGCAGAAAATGTAAAACATCAAAACAAATTAAATGTTTGCATTTTTGTACGTAGTTTTTTTTCTTCTTCTTATATTCGCTGCAAAGATAAGACTGGAAAAGTATCCAACATTATGTTCCCACTCCCTTAACACTTTTTGGACCTGTGATTTGACATTTTGCCGGTAATAAATAATCTAAGGATGTGTCTATTTCCCACTATGTGGTCTGTCTATTTCCCACTATGTGGTCCAAATAAAAGATTGCAAAGGACATAATCATGTCCCAATGTCATAAACTAACCTTCATAACCCTGAAAGGGGACCACATAGTCAGCGATTGACAAAATCCTTGAAGATTTATTACCGGCGAAATTTTAAAATCACAGGTCCAAAGTGTTAAGGGAGTGGGAACATAATGAAATAGTAAAAAAACCGTACAGAAATTCCACAATGCAAATGAATAGGGGGGTGCATTTTTTCACACTGGTATTGTCTTCTTTTGTATTGATTTCTAATGTGAAAACAATAATTTATGGTGATTCTATTATACTTATTCTCCACTTCTAAGCTGCTTCGAACATATTTTAATGTGTTTAACCTTACGCAGAGTTCACTGTTTTCGCCCCTTTTTATTTGTTAATCAGTTAGCGTTACATGCTTAAAAGCATGCAACGCTAACTGAGTAACAAATAAATGACCAGTGGTATCCTTGGTTTGTAATCTAAATACTGGGCGCCAAAGTATGATTGACTTTAAAAAAAAATTACAATTCTCCATGCAAATTGGTCACGATGGAGCTTGTCGGACAAGACAACGATTGTATTTATCTCAATGTATTTTTCATTTTTAAATGAAAAATAAACTGAGATAAATGTTTATACGATAGATGATGCAATATATTACACTGGCGTCTAAGTCTAGAGTAAAAATCACCCGTACTCGGAAACTCTGCGTATCCAGTGTATTGATGTAACACGTCCGTATTATGGCACGTTCATGCTCCCGTCGCTGGGCGACCGTCGCCGTTGGCGTATACAAATTAGCATTGCTTAAACTCGTGCGCCGATATCTGTCGACACCGTGCAATGACCAACGACGGGAGTATGAACGGTCTTATATCTCTGTTGTGATCGCAACCACCCCTCCCCCCCCCCCCCCCCGTATTCGAGTCGTGTCGGTTGAGATTGACACTGTCGGTCATCGTACTTGATTTTTCGCGCAGGTTTGGAGGACACCACGCCACAACTCCCCCCTCAAGTGTTTGACTCGGCGGCCATTTTCAAAGTCCTCGTTGGTTCACTTTCATTGTTTGCCCGCCCTACCCCTCAAATATGAAAAACTTAGCTACGCAACTAGCCTCAGCTTGGGATACGGGTCAAATAAAATCGATTTTAGTTAATTTTTAAGTAAAAGTGCTCGAAGACCAAACATCAACAGCATATTTGTTCATAAACATGATTCTTTGCCGGTGTCGATCTGTTAGATGATGAATTATATCACGATAGGCCTGATTTCAACCACGTGATAGTTTTTACTATCATTATGGCTGGAAAAGAATGATGTGACGTCATGATATACAACAAATATGGAATGCCTTTGGTTTGTGTAATAGTAAAACTATATCACTCGGTCCAATTTGGATTATTCCATTACACTCGGCTTCGCCTCGTGCAATGAAAAAAAAAATCAAATTTTGACCTTGTTATATAGTTTGTACTATCACACGCGAGGGCATAAAATATTTGTTTACTATCATTATGGCTGGAAAAGAATGATGTGATGTCATGATATGAAAAAAACCATTGAATGCCTTTTGTTTGTGTAATAGTAAAACTATATCACTCGGTCCGCTTCATTCCGTATATGTCTATTGACGGCGGACTAATTGGGACTTTGACTTCTTTCACACCAGCACTTAAAGGGACATTGGTGTTGAAAATTTTAAATGTTTAAAAATTTACTTCAGAATTCAAGATGAACATTAAAAATTGCCGTTATTGTTGTTTCTACTAACAAAAACACAGCAAAACTTGATTAAAACAATATCATCGCTATTTATTGTAAAACGCCCTCTATGCAAATATGGTTCGCGTTATGTATCACGCGTACTGCAGTGGGATACTGTCGGACGTAAAATGCTCGTCCCGGCTGTACGAGCATTTTTGAATCGACGTTTACTTCAAGAGTAAGCAACAAAATGTGTTATGTTATCCTCGACCGCCCGCTCGTCAGATTTAGGGCCGCATCGATTTGTTTTCAGATTTTTCAGATTTTTTTCCAGGTGTTTTTCAGTTTTTTTCTTCTTTTAAGATTTTTCTTTTTAACAGTTGAAATGGCATTGAATATTAATTTAAGTGTTTATAACATATTTGTGCGACTCTAAGAGTGATTTCAACTTCTTGTTGGCTGAATTTTATAATATAAAATAAAAATACATAGGCCTACACATTTAATACTGTAGTTCATAGAAATTGACATAAATTATTTAATTTAAGTCAGTAAAGTCATTAAAATCATTTTTTGAAGAAAAAAAAATAGATTTGACGCTAGAATTGTGATATTTTTGATTATTTAACCATTGATCCATTTATTTAAAAATGAACGGATTTTGATCGTGACATTTTTGCCATTTTATACCATTTTGTATGTTACTCTCGCACAAAATGTGTTTATAATGTAATTATGGTCCTTATTTTTGAAAGAATGGTAATAAACTTTGAAATTATCGAACACAAAAATTTACGTCATATTCACAGATTTCATTGCCCTATTGGACGTGCTTGACGTAGCGACTGACGACACAGTTTTATAATTCTACGGAACACCATTCGTGTCAATATGATTGCTGTTTGATACATGTACACACATTTGACGCATGCGACAATTAATTTTGTAAGGGGACGATGCTGATTAATGTGGATATTTACCTCGCTAGTTACTATGCTGGTGTTACTCGCCAGTTATGCTCTAAGAATTACATAGTTAGTAAGGTACGCTACGGTCAGAGCGTAACTACTAGGGAGGTAAGTTACGCTAGTTTGGTGCTCTCGATCGTAAATATTGTTTCTAGATTGCAAAACTGTGACGAATCTAAAGTCTGTTCGACTATTCGATGAAGAATTGTTGCCTTGATTGGAGTCTGTATTCGGATACTAACAGATACAATACTACCCCCTCCCTCCTCCACCCCACACCCACCCCTCCCTCCGGGAAGGATGGTAATTGCAGTCAAACTACAATCCAGGCCAGGAAGGATGTTCCAAACACAGTTGTCAACAGGGAACATGAATGTTATTAGTTGTTTCCGGGAGCTTAGGAAATGCAAAGACATTGGCAATAGTTCTGCTATAATTGCTGACAGATTCCCATTAGCAAGTTCTATCTGTTATCGTTGTCATGGTAACAAGATCTTGTCTTTTAATGTCATGCAGATCTTTGTACTTGTTGTGCCAAGAAATTATATGATTAACTTCCTCAGATTTGTTCAAGCTTGTTCACAGGGATTGAATGAGTTACTTTCATTGCCTTAGAGTATGTTAAGAGCATTTCAAATAGAAAATATTAGCGTCTGTATCCGAGTTATTTACACCAAATATAAAAGTTTCAGCATATACAATTTTATTCCCAAGTTGCGTAATATCATAATATATTGCAATAGAAAAATGCAAACACTTGTAAAACATTTGGAGCCTTTAGACCTGGTGGGATTATTTGAAATAAAGAAATATACTCAAATCAAAGGTATAGGTCGCTCTTCATTACTGTGTTTCATATTTGTTCGTGAATACAGATTTTTGGACAGTTTACACCTTGTAATCATAAAACTAATTAGATTTAAGCATAGCTAAATTTAATTTTGAATATGGAGCACTTTTCAATAGAGTTAGGGAAGTGCAACACAAGTTGCTGTCAGCATGTTTTGAATATACCACGCAAAAGATGTAAATGGAGTAAATATGATGGATATGATTGCTGTTTCCATTCATCAGACACAAGGATGGATACGTCAGCGCAACTTGTATAAGCCTACGCGGTCTGGCGTCGGAAGCAAAGTCGTACCGAAATGTCAGTCTCACAATGCAATGAGTGTGGCTACAACAAAGCCGATGAATTACCCTTTGACCGCAACCACTGTAAAGCCAAATGCTCTTTGCATTGTGGGATTGAAATATCGGTACAACTCGGCTTCCGTTCTGGATAGACCATTTCAAATCCGAATATACGATCGGTTCCGAATGTTTCCGATTAGCCGAGTGTTTGACACTCGGTTTACATGACCTGTCAGCTCACAGGTCATGTCATGTGCCGGAGAAAAACAAACGTGTTTTTCACCCGTCTGCCCGTGTGGTAGATTGCGCTGGTTCTGTTGATAGATTGTATCTCTCACAAAGTTGATGTTGCGGCATTTCAGTAACAAAAACGGTGAGAAGAAAGAGATTTGGGGTAATATTTTCACTTTTTACCGTCTGCTCGATACATTTGGAATTTGCCGGTCAAGGCCTTTGTTGATAAAAAACAAAGTAGTCTCGTTCCACTTTTTACTTCTCATGTGTGCACGCGTATATGAAGAGGTATTTTGCAAAAGGGCTATGGTGCATTTTTTCAAAAAATGAGTTTGATATAGAAATGTATAGGGAAAAATCATATGTTTCAAGGAAACAAAGTCATTTTTTTCAAAAAGACCTACATCTCATTGTAAACAGCGATTGAAATTGTTGTTTTGTTGCAAAAGGGCCTGTATCCAGAATTAAATCGGGATACAGGCCCTTTTGCAACAAAACAACAACTTCAATGGCTGTTTACAATGAGATGTAGGTATTTTTGAAAAAATGACTTTATTTCCTTGAAACATATGATTCTGACCTATACATTTCAATATCAAACTTATTTATTTGAAATGATTAAAATAAATGATTTTTTGTGTGTGGTATTTTTTCTTTATGTACAAACAGATGGAGTTTTGTTGCAAAAGGGCCTACATCCAAATTTTCAAAAAATGTAAACATGATTTAAAAAAAAATTAAAACTAGCACATTTAAAATTTATTTCAATTTCAATTAGTATGTAGTGTACCTCTTTCATAATCCATTCAGTTTTTCAATTGCTCAACTTGAATATTTAGAAACAGTTTTTTGACTTTTTCTCAATAAGAGCCAAAGTGGATGTAGGCCCTTTTGCAAAATACCTCTTCATATGTAAACATAGTAAGTCACTAGGCGGACAACCAACTAGGACAATGCTGTGAAGGCGATCAACTGTTGCGAAGAACGCAACGCACCTACTCCATGTAACCTGTTTTTCCGAAGATTTCCGATCTCAATTTGAAATGGTCTCTCCTCGAAACCGGGTATTGCATGTCGCCATCCTGCTACGATAACCGCCAAAGTCATGTTTTCTAGTTTTGAGTAAACACAAAAGAATTATGTTTCAAACATAAAGGTAAACATGCATGGTTACTAACTATTATTGGGGGGGGGGGGGGGGGGGAACACCTGGTTTAGAGATAATTGAACCTCTTACGGGCCTGCTCCATATGCACGCACATCCAGCACAAAATGATGTTTAGCAACATTAACATCATAATCAATTCAAATCAAAGACACTTTGTTGACAATATCTTACTGTAGTTTAATCAATTTCAAATTGGCGAAAAATATTTGTTTTTGTGCTATCACCAGCTTAACACTTTCCACGCGGCAGGCGGCTGCAGACGACATTCCAAAATTTCACAAAATGTTTCAAAAATGTCAAAATTATTGAATTCTATTACTATATTTGGAATCACCATGAGAAATGCATTGAATTAAGTACAAACATGCCTAGTATTGGTTCAGTAATCCTGTAAATAGACTCTGAAAATTACGAAAAGGTTTCAGAAAATTCTGTTTTGTAATGGTAAAATTAATAGCCGCGTGGAAAGTGTTAATAAAACGAATAGCATTACATGTGTAACTTTGTGAATGCTGCCATGGGCAGAATTTATTTCTGAAACAGTCGGGGAAGTGGACTCATTAATTTGCCCACCTATTTCAAACAATACGGATTAGTTGGTGGTGAATTAGGCTACACTAGTTCACCACCAGCTTTCAATCTAGTTACCATAAAACTGTCCATGAGTAACTAGTGCAATGAGAGTCCATAGACATTACTTAATGTGGGGTTTCACATCCCACCGCACCAGGAAACGCAGGAGACTATGCACAAGTAATACAAGCGTACGCGCGCGACTATGGCCACACGTCCGTGGGTTTGGTTCCACGCACGCGTCACGCATATGTTGCACAGTGGCACAGTGCGATTGTTGCCTTTATATGCGCCCGCGTTCTTCTGTAATCATTCGCTGCTGTAATGAGGCTTCGCCAATATTGAACAGCTCTTGAGTTAGCCGTCTGAAATATTGCCTATACGCACTGGCGTAACAACAGGGGGGGATGGGGGGATATATCCCCCCCAGATTTTTACCTAGGGGGGATGCCTAATGTAATCATCCCCCCCAGATTTTTCATAACCAATAATTTTAAAAGTGACGTATTTAAACAAATAGGTGGGCGTAAAGATTCACACACTGCACACTGGATTTTTTGAGCGTGCGAAATTTTCTGACCGTGCGAAATGTTGTGACCGTGCAAAAATGTGTGACTGTGCGAAATGTTGTGACCGTGCGATTTTTTTTGACCCTACACATCCCCCCCACTCAAAAAAAGTAGTTACGCCCCTGCCTATACGATTTCACACAATGAATTCTTCGTACCGCGGGTTCATCACTATCACAGAGACTTAACTAATTTATGAACACATATTTTTCAAAAAGATAACAGCTCTTGATAGCTGCATCAATTCAACGTTTCGCCTCTTGCCTGTTTATACTGCATGATAAGCGTGGGCAATCTCTTAGTTACTAAAGTATTGTTAGTTATCAATCAGCAATTATAATACCTCAAACCCTGTATTAAGTCATTGTAAAGTGACAAATGCCCGTAATCTGTCGTTTCCTCTTACTGTCACGTTCTAGTTTTACAGGCGGCAATTGATTGGGTTACTCATGCGCCCTAGAAATACCGGGTTCGTGTTAAGGATTATCAGCCGTTCACACCTCTATGTTTCAGTGCCCAAACTAGTTCTTATATTATGTGACCCCCCCCCCCCCCCCCCCCCCCCCCGGGAGGGGGTACTCGCCTAAGACAGTATACGGGGGTGTGCCGCTCTAATGGGTAGGTTTTTTAGGCACAAAATCCCTAAACATGGGGTATGATTTTGTGCTGGAAATCCCTAATAATGGGGTCACTTTTTACAAATGGGTTTATTTTCGCGGCATTTTTGTCTATTTTCGCGAAAATTTGCAAAAATTAGGTCTATTTTCCCGATGATTTGCGAAAATTTGGTCTAAAATGAAGCCAAACCCCTGAAAATGGGTACCGATTTTTCCAAAATCACCCCTAAAAATGGGTATGGGTTTTGAAACTCCAGCGGCACACCCCCGACCAAACCAAATCCGAGTAGGTGTAAAACTAAAGCTATGAACAAAGACAAAAGTACTGTTTTAATATGAATAGTTTTTGGACGGTTGCTCTTTCATGAATTTTGAGGAAAAAAAATACAATTGGTGTAATATTTTTTTAATAATTCAATTACAACTTTCGCGTGATTACAAATTATGGATCAATCACAATTAACACTTTCCATGCGGCTAATATTTTTACCCTGTACAAAACAGATTTTTCAGAAACCCTACCCAACCTTTCAAGGTCTATCTCAAAAATTACTCAGGGCTAGAATTTCGTTTCACCTTGTTGGAATCCAAACAGATTATCGCAACCACGTTTTAAGAGAATCCTAGACTCTCGGCAATTGAGTATATGTGTGAGTTTTAAAATGTCCACGAAAATCAATTGAGAATAGGTTTATCTGATTCTTGCCCCATTTATAGCCCTGCATCAATACTAGGCATGTTAGTACTTATTGTAATGCACTTCTCACGGTGATTCCAAATATGGTAATGACATTTAACAATTTTGATCTTTTTGAAACATTTTGTAAAATTGTGGAATGTCGTCTGCAGACACATGTCGCGTGGAAAGTGTTACGCAATAAGATCGCGTTTCTGATGGTGGTCCTGATTGCCTTATCATGCTTTGAGAGTTACATGCTCTGGAAACCAGAATGTTATGCTTTTCTATGCAAAGTATCACATGATAATGAAAATATAAATGATATGTTTTAGGATGATTCTATTCAGAAAAAACATATTATAGCTCTTTACACACAAAAAACACACCACCATGTCACCACACAAATATAAATATATCAGTCAATAATATACGCTTACGGGCACGCGTGGTCCAGCGGAATGAGCTACGCACTCATAATCGGAAGGTTGTGAGTTCGAGTCCTACTGCGGCCAACGTGTTGTGTCCTTGGGCAAGACACTTTAGCGCACTTGCTTCTCTCCACCCAGGTGTACAAATGAGTAGCTGTCAGGAGATAATCACAATCTAAGTGTCTGATAGGAATACGCGAAATTATCAGTATTTGTTATATGCAGCAAAGTGAAGCGAACTGATGTATCCTGTAGCGACAGCGGATTGAATGTATACGCGCTTTGAGCATAATAATTGGAAAAGCGCTATATAAAAAACTGATTTCAATTATTGACAAATTCAAGTTGAAGCTTGAGGCAGCTATTTCCAGGGTAAATTAACCAAATGAAATCTTAATTAATCAACTCGTCCGCTGTTCTAGATAATGAAATAGAGTGTGTGACATACTTAATCAATTTAAGTTGTCCATTGGCTTAATAACTTCCGGACTAACTTGGATTAGGATTATAACCAATCTTTTGGACGGACAAATCGCCCTAAAATCATGAACAAGTTGTCCAGAGGGAGCCTGCTATTTACTTCTCAAGTCGAACACAATGAAAACCATTATACTACTATTAGCTCAGTGTAATAGCCGGTACGTCATCTTAAATTTTAAAGATGGTCGTCAATGAAAATAATATTATACATCGACTACATTTCGGTATAGGGATCAAACGAAAACAATAACAACATTTGCAATTCGCTTTTTGGTTCAATTTGCTTTAGGCCATCACCTTAAATTACAAAACGGCCGCCGCCAAAAATATCGTAAATCGGTCAGACAGATGTAATGAGTTAAATGTTAAGGTTTAATTAAAGAACATCAACATATGTCTTCATCTCATATCATTCAATGAAAAATAATAATTATAATAACAATGAATTTATTACTATTTTTGCAAAACTGACATCGGCCTAGTTGTTCATGTACATTACAGTCATTGGTTTCAGTGATGATGCAAACGGTGAATATCATTCTAAAATTAGAATTAAAGAGTGAATAGTTCCCGGAAATATAAGAGGCACAAAAGGATCGAGGCAAAAAAACAATCTATAGTCATTAATCATGTATTGAGGTACAACTATTTGTGTTTTCCGGAAATAATTTATCACGGCACGTTGTGCCATTTACCTAATATATCTGAGTTATCATCAAATCCACTGGAATACCTGATGACCCTCTTTCGTCATTCTTCCATAAATAGATTGCGAATAACTATGATTTTGATAATTGATGTTTTATTATTTCCGTAGCAACTAGCAATCACCATAATGCGCAAGTTTTTTTCTTCAGATAAGTTGTCCTGGTCTAATTAGAGAGTTGGTTGTCAATCCAATATGGTAAAAAGTATTAAAAAACCCGTAATTTCTACAGTGCAACAGAGCATAATTACCAAATATTGAATTATACATATAGTGCCTCTTGTACAACCATGAAAATTGCAATCCTAAGTATGTGCATCATACAGGGTGTCTCAGAAAAAATTACAACGCTCCATTACGTGATCGTAACTTCCAAAATAATAATCAGAATAGAAAAATTTAAACTGCAAGATTAAGTCCAATTAGTTGGCTATAATCTAAAAAAAACCGCATTCAATTCAGCTCACTGGTTACGGAAAAATTAGCGATTATATAGAGGTAGGTGAAGAACCCTCCCATCCAAGTTTGCGTAATATACTGATTTTCATTTGCGCAGGTATGGTTTTCTATTCTCAAATAATGTAGATAGCACCATTGAATACCTTGATTAATGCAATTCTTCAAATCATTAGAGTACTTAGCAATAATCCATCGATACATTCATAATAAACACAATACAACAACAATACAACAACAATACAATATCAATTGGAAGGCAGGTAGTCTGCTGGACAATGAGCATTTTATTGTTGCTCCATAAACTTTTGGGCAAAGTTTTAAAGAACTTAAGATGAAGATTTGTTATATTCTAATATGACCAAGTTGAAAATATGAGGAAAAGAAACCTTTATCAACATATGCGCAATACTTTATGTTGAATAATTGACAGTGTGCAATTTTATTTAAATAACCTAACTTACCATCATTTTATTCTCAATTGTGATTACAGATTGAATTATCGCGCAAAATAGGCGATAGAAAATTTCAACAATTGCAACTTTTATCAAGTTTTAAACCTTAGTGGAAAAATTACCACGATAACTTTCATGTGCAATATTATGTTGAACTTGGTTAGCAGCTGGCATATTAAGAAGAATGACAAACAGAGAACATTAAAAAAGTTATGATCATTATCTTCGAGAGAAGTATCGATTAATTTCTTGTGTGTGCTGTCTGAATCACTCAATTTGAGCAAACTTGGATGGAAGGGTTCTATACCTACCTTTACGTAATCGCTCATTTCTCCGTAACCACTGAGCCGAATGGAATAAATTTTTTCTCAATTATAGCCAACTAATAGGACTTTATTTTGCAGTTTACATTTTTCTGTTCTGATTATAATTTTGGAAGTTACGTTCACGAAACGGAGCGTTGTAATTTTTTCTGAGACACCCTGTATATAATCAAAATAGCTTTGTTTTAAAGTTCTCTGTGTTGTCTTTGTATGATTATCAGCATTGTTACATTTCTTATTAAACCTGATTTCGGATTGGTCAAAACATGATTATCCATACACGCTAATCCAAGCAGCTGCTGGCTAATTGTTTTTATGGCCTTGACTATTTATACTTACAACAGGCCTTATGATGGTACCTGTATACAGGCTTGCATGTCAGCACACGGTTACCTAAATTAACATACACCATTATGCTTGCAACCCTTGACTGCACACTGCACACTGCTGAATGGCATTTCTTGTAACGCAGATTTCAAAAAATTGGTCCCTTAGCGTGAGCATGTCCTTGACGATTGCTTCTATTGTTTGCGTGCATGGCTGGACAAATATTAATATACTTTTTTCAAGTATGTGCACAGTTGTACAGTTGTATTAAATACATTGTTATTGTAAGAAAATGTGCAAAATAATGTATCTAAAGTTTTGATTAATATTACCGAGAAAAACAAATGAAATTGAGAAATGTGGCTTGACCATTTTATTAAGCATAATTTAAGGATTAATTTGAAACCTTACATAACTTAACTGGGCATACAAATAGTGGTTCAAAATTATTCCATTTAACGCCTAATTAATTGATTAATTACGCGCATTAATCAATTACACAGCAAATATGTTAACGAATGGCTTCAAAGATTTGTGTGGCTAACCATAAACATCTTTCTATGTGATTATAGTGTTTATTTCATGTTTAATTCATGAGAAAAATACAAAAACACCATTTGTGTTTTTTAAAAATATACCAAATGTTTGGAGGAAAATATTTAAAATACTAAAGGAATATTGAATTATCTGCTCAGGCCATTGTTTTGAGCACATATTTACCTTTAATTTGATACCTTGCAAGTCTGGTTTGGATACATAGTAATATTTAATAATCTCCACGAGTTTAGTCATTAATTAAGCTTAATTAAGACAAATTTTGGCTTTTTTTCTCATACAGAACTGTTGACAATGATAGGAACCTTAATTTGGTGTTGATGGCATGTATAGTTTTGGCTGGAAATTACCAAAAGCAATTTTTTAATGTATTTCTTTATAATATGCTAATTATATTCAAATAAGGTCAAACTATTTTTTCTCTATGACATTGAATCACCAAGCTGTATTCTATAATATAATAATGTCTCCTTGTCTTACATATGTTACTTTTTGAATTGAAGCGTAATTTCAACTAATGCTCTTTTGGTAATTTATGCTCTGTTGCACTGAAGGGGCTTACCCGCTAGTCATAAGGGTCGCTAGTCATAACGTGTATGTTCCTATACCACGAGTGCGCTAGTCATAAAAGTGTCTTAGGGTTAGGGTTAGGTTTAGGGTAGGTTTAGGGTTAGGTATAGGGTTAGGTATAGGGTTAGGGTAGGGTAGAGTATTGTTAGGGTTAGGGTTAGGGTTTATGACTAGCGACACTTATGACTAGTGACCCTTATGACTAGCAACCCTTATGACTAGCGAGTTTGACCCTTGAGGCCTTCATTATGTGCCTTCATTCCTATTACACTACAATTACAAAGTAGACATTAACATTTTCATATGCGACTGCCATGGTGTGGTAGTTAGAGATTTAGATTATCGCCTCAACAGACCGGTTTCAATTATAGCGAACTGGATTAAAATACTTCAGATTTGAGCCCACACTATAATAGCTGATAATACCTGTTTAAACTGGATTAGAATACTTCGCCTACGATAGGCTATAGCTGATAGCAATTAAATTTAAACCGGATTAACTTACTTCGAATTTAGGCCCACGATATACTCCCTAGCTGATTTACAATGGATTAAAACACTTCGCCTTATGGTCCATAGACTACATGATAACAATTGTTAAACTAGATTAAAATGATTCACCATATAGGCTACCACAATAGACTCCCTATAATAGCTGAACACAATTTTCAAACCAGGTTAAACACACACTTCGCCTTTGGGTCCTAGACTATAGCTGATACTGCAGCACAAAAAGGCTATCCATTTGTTTTGATTTTAGGTTACTCAACCCCTGAGACAAGCTCAACCTTAATATGCGGGTTGGAATCAAGGGTAGGGTAGTCCACGGGAAATGAAACAAGCCGCCACACCTTCCGAGTTGCCCTTAGTTATAATTTGATAATAATGACCGTGTCAAATAGGTGTCAAGTATAGGGCCGACGGAGGCATGATAGGTATGGGTGGATTTCCTAAAAGTGTTTATGAAGTCGTTAACTTAATGACATAATCTTATTAATACTAACTAACTAACCATTTTGAATACGTTGTTACAACATCATTATCATTTCCATTTCGGTGTTTTCTGTTTTAAATCTGTCAATCATTTGAAAATTAGTCCATTTCTTTTGATGTCAAGTTGTTCAAACCTATTTCAGGTATTATTCTTCCTTATTGTATATTTTCTTTCGATTTTATTCTTTACTTTCTCGCTAAAACCGTTAATTGGCTATAATTGACTGGTCGGAATACCTGACAACGCTAATCTAGTTTCAAACCCAAATCAAAATTTAAACTTGTTAAAGGTAGGTGTTCCGATTGTTGGCCCGATTTTCAGCTTGATGTTTTCTGTAGGCCTACTATATGAAGGGTCATCCTTAAAATAGTCATATTCCAAAGTTTGAGTTGCATAACTCCAATGGTTCTTATTTTAGAATCACAAGGTGACATGACATTTGCCCATTGAGTGAGTAGTACACACACTGGTCGGGTGTTTAACCACCTTCACTGCATTTTGGCCATAACGTCTAAATGTAATATATCTTGCGCCTAAGATTTTACAGAAAGAATGAGAAAAATATGGGTTTTCTTCTGATATCAACATACAGTATTTATTACTAACTTTGTGGGAAAAAATGATAGCAATAACATTTTTCGTTTGTCTTTCGTGAACGTTTTTACCATTTTTACTACATGTTTTTGCAATTAACATTGAGCATATTACATTTTCACATTTTAATATCCGGCTAAGAAACCTTGCAATGATGTTAATGTTGTTATTCAAATGTATAACATGTCAATAAATTCATTGCATGGGTGTCGTGTTACTCCAATATAAACAAGAAATTGTGCGTTTAAAGGAGCCTGTTTGCAATGAAATGAGTTTAATTATATGAAGGGGGTTATCAATTCACATGTTATCAACCATGTTTCAGTTTCATATCAATCGAGAAATGAATGACAAGAAGCAATTTATGAGCCCCCTTTCAGACGTAGCAGAAATCTTTTCGCAAGTGCTCTTGGAAGAAGCATCGGGGATATTGCGAAATTGATGACGTAGATCAACCAGACAGGCGTGAGCTCGGCTTGGAGGCTCCGTAGGCTTTAACTACTTAATAGCGTTTATTACTAGAGAAAGTACGTGATTTATTATTGAAACTCAAATATATTTTGTTGCCAAACTTACGATTTAACCACTGCAAATAAAACTAGTTGGTTACATGATATTTCCATTTATCTTATTTTCTGAATTTTACGACTACGGTGTCAGATGAAAAGATGTAAGAACTAAAAGTAAATTAACATTATTGGAACAACTTATAGAAACATCGTCAACAAGTCGCCGTAAGCTATCTGATCCTGGATGTTTATGTCTACTTACGCGGCGTTTTAGATGGAAAGTGAATATTTTGGATGACAATTACGACAGATACAATGACAAATAAAAATTCCATTGAAATGGAATGGGGGCGATCCAAGAGAAAAAAAGCATGTTTTGTAACCAAACATCTGTTTCATACCAAAATACCAGGTAATGGTGTATTTATTTTCCTGATTTAACCCAAAAAACAAATCAAAACACCGCAGTTTAAAAATACTATAAAAAATATAGCTTTGACTCCAGCACAGACTGTGGATACTGTTAAAATAAACTGCATAGGTACATGTAATTTACAAAGACTACAAACATGGCAGCCTCCACTTATGTCTAAAACGACCTATATGTGTAAATTTTGTTCTTGCCTGAGATAATGTCTAAGTCCCTGTGTAATCTCACAACGATAATACGGCTTTGTTATTAGTTCATGTTGATCACGCAGTATACATCAATGGAAGGATCAGGGCTCAATTTTCTATTTCAAGATTTCATGGAATCATGATTCAAAGTAAGAAATTGTATTTCATGATGTTATTGTTAATTGCTAACTACGTATACGTCAACGATTTATAGAAAATCCCTTCTCTACAATGGAGCACCAATTGTAGATGAGTTGAGCTGATGAGTGTTTTTCTTATTTATAATTTTAATATGACGCTTCAAAACATATGAAACTACTACATTTTATTTATGTATAAAGAGCAACTTTTCCCTCTGTGATTAATGTCCTTTAATTCCAATTACGTCATAAATTTACATATTTGAATGAAAGACACATTTGCGCTCTTAGCATGATATACATAAAGGGAAAAAGGTACCTCGGTGTAATGGTTCTCCAAAGACAAACGAACAATTCGATTGACTCATTGTTTTCACAAAAAGTTACTAATACATGTTATTCTTACAAGGTTTAAAACTGTCCAAATTTCATTCCGGTTTTCCCCCCAGTATTACAGCCTGTTTGAATCGCCCTGCATACATTCGATACCAACGATAAACGCCACAAATTTGATCAGGACGTTTTATGCTTGCGGTAGCACACGTACCTATTCCATTCAGTTAGGGGTACGAGGTGTTACAAATTCAAAGTGGATCGCTTGATTATCCGCTGAAGATTTTAGTTACGGGACAAATGCATAGATCACGAGTCATTTTATAATGTGTAAGTTTTGAAACGTAAATAACATAATACTGCTGATAGTGACAACCTCTTGACTTTTAAAGAACTGAAACGTAACATATTGCCAAATTAGCCTATTTGATAACAGAGTAACAGGAAAGTTGTAATTATAAAATGTCGCTGCTCATGTTTCTTTCATTTTGCGTTATTGATAAACCTGCCACTCGTCAATTCCAATTTTACTGACATTTTTTCCTGACCTTGAAACTTTGATTATTGTAACAATGTTACACTGTAACGTACTGATGATAAACAGACAAATCATACAAAAGCCTAATTATGACGCATGTGGTTTTACCATATCCATATTGATTTAATTCTCAAT
Organism: Ophiura sarsii; assembly: GCA_035610835.1. Classification (NCBI taxonomy): domain Eukaryota; kingdom Metazoa; phylum Echinodermata; class Ophiuroidea; order Amphilepidida; family Ophiuridae; genus Ophiura; species Ophiura sarsii. The sequence continues at coordinate 11,117,114 of CM069445.1, forward strand.
ACGCTTTTCGAAGAGAACCAACATTTAGTTGTTGAAAGTTTTAAATAAGACATTGATAATCATGACACATTAGCCATGCATATGCAATTTTGTGACATTGTTATCTGGAAGCCAAATTTACTCGCGTTCGGATTTTAATAAGGGCTTGAAACGTAACGCGATGATGATTCTGCAAAACTCAAAATCTACCTTATAGTGGAAATAACAAAGATAGCCAAAAGCGGCTAGCACTCGGTCAAAATATATAAACTGCGCCAATAAAGTATCTAAACACTTACAAATGGTCAGATTTATCGGAACCTGAAATAGTATGCAAAAGAAATAATTAATTAATGTGATTCACAGTTATCTTCTGCGCATTTTGACACCTGTTTTGTTGCGCTACGATGTTGTTTGGCGGATTTATGGGCACTTGAGTGGCAAAAGTTGCAAAAGCTCCTATTCACCCCAATTCCAGAAGGGAACTCACACAAGCATCACACACAGACAAAATCAAGACAATAGACACCAATTTGTTCTGTTTACTTAACCATGACAATTAATGATTGATTAATTATTGATTTATGCCTCCCATGCATCTCGGACCGTTTTGTTTTGTTATTGATAATTAATGCTGATGTTCATCGCAAACAACATCGTAGCGCAGCAAAAGTGGTGTCAAAATGTGCAGAAGATAACAGTACAACACTCTTGTTTGAATAGGGGCTTTTGCAACTTTTGAATTCGACCTTAAGCCACCCAGGTGCCCATAAATCCGCCAAACAACATCGTAGGGCAACAAAAGAGGTGTCAAAATGCGCAGAAGATAACTGTGAATTGAACTAATTAATTATTTGTTTGCATACTATTTCAGGTTCCGATAAATCTGACCCTTTGTAAGTGTGTAGATACTTTATTGGCACAGTTTATATATACTAGCGTCTGCAGAATGAAACGACTGACGCGATGATCAGGAGCGGACCGGAGACCTCTGTTTGCTAGAACCATACGTATTACGTATTATATTCAATCTGCCAAAATTGCAATTTTAAAGTAAAATAGTTGGATATGTGATAGTGCCAAGTCACAATTTTGCTGGTACTTACAAGGTTATCCGTCATTCTGTAATACCGTATGACTAATTATAATAATTGTCATCAAACTATCACGTGAGCGGTTAAGGTCACAAAATTGCCGTTTCCTGTTCATATATTTAAAACCATTGATGAAATTAATCTTGTATTGTATTGTGACTTATCACAGTTAATCCCCCACCTGCTGCACGTCAATTTAGTGAATCGAGAAATGTTGTTAAATCAAATGAAACTCTGGATATCTGTTTCTATTTCATTTTATTTTGAAATTGAGTGGTTTTTTTTCTTCAATTTTTCATACTCTGAAGATATTGTCAAGACGCCCTCTTTTGATTCACTACAGGAATACAGGACAGTAATTACCATGTAAAACGAATCCTTCTATGTAAACTGATTTGTAAGAAACGACCTATGTTAACCCTAATGATAGTAAAAACTATCACATGGTTGAAATCAAGCCTATCATGATAAAATTAGCAGTAGCCCTATTGAGTTAAACATGGAAGGATTGTCCGGAAAGGATAATCTAACGCTGCAGACAATATCAAAATCCTAACACACTTGAAACTTGATACCCAATAAATAACATTAGGGTGCAGTAGTGTATCTATTGCTGTGTTCTCGAAAATACAAACAAAAACCGCACGTGTAAAATTTGACATTGAATGGTGAACAACCCTGGAACCAGGGATAGCACCGGATCAAAAAAGTGAGAGATCCCATGACATTTTTCAGGACCCCGTAGGACTTCGAAAAACAAATTTAAGGGGTCCCCAAAGAAATTGAGGGGTCCTGAAGTTTAGGTATTTGAAAATTTTACTTTTTACGGTAGGTTTTAATGAATTTATATTGTGAACAAAGGATATGTAATTTACAGAATTTCTTAAGGTTTCCATTTCCATACATCGTCAAATTTAAGGGGTCCCTTCAATTTTGATCGGGACCCGCAAGTTTTTCCAATTTGACACATGACGCGTCACTACAAGAAAGTGAGAGGTCTAGGACGCGCAGACGCGTCAGAATACAGAATTGCTTCACTTAGGTTATTGCTGTCTATCTTACAAATTCTGATAATGGCGCATATTCCTATCAGACACTTAGATTGTGATTATCCCCAAACAGCTACCCATTTTACACCTGGGTTGAGATGAGTAATTGCGGTTAAGTGCCTTACTCAAGAACACACAACATGTTGACCACAGCGGGACTCGAACCCACAACCTTTTGATTATGAATCTAGTGCTCTATCCGTTGCGCCACACATGGAGTACCAGACATACATGTACATGTAAATATTATTATTAAATAATATACACGGAGCGCTTGACATGGAGAATCCTGATTTAGATACAATAAACCTAAACCTCTCCAAGTACTTTTAAATACATTTAGCCTACTTAGTTAAAAACTCACTTCAGGTTGTCCCGTTTGTCCATAGCATGCTACAATCCAGCAATGTTTTGACGAACATCGTTACAATCGAATCCTGCCCAGCAAATCACACATGCTTGCTTTTTATCCCTTCAATACTACCCGTAGTGTGTTTGTATAATAGCTTGAACAACTTCGTGGAATGAAATGATAACCCAATTACTAGTTGAAGATTTAAGCGGAAGATTGACATCATAGCTACATAGCTGCTGCGTGATAAAAAATGTTTCGTAAAATGAAACTTGTTGCTGAATTTTTTTTATATCATGGGGTTAAACTTTCCATGCGGCAGGCGGCTACAGACGACATTCCAAATGTTGACAAAAAATTTCAAAAATATCAAAATTATTGAATTTCATTACCATATTTGGAATCACCATGAGAAATGCATTGAACTAAGTACAAACATGTCTAGTATTGATTCAGTAATCGTTGAGGTAGACCTTGAAAGTTAGGAAAGGTTTCTGAAAAAAATCTGTTTTATATATGGTAAAACCAATAGCCGCGTGGAAAGTGTTTTAATGAAATAGGTAATATCCTGCCATGGTAGTATCGTATTATTTTGATGCCCGTTTTCCAAGTAATCATGTCGACTTATAAACAATATATGACGCCGCATAAACACATGACAATTCTTTGAGCCCTGGACCCCATGAAATCCCATTTGCCTCAGTCTATTATCCCCGGGTGCTGACGGCAGGTGTTATTAATACGGACGGATTGTTGAATACGGGCGCGTGACCCGCTGACCGATTGGACCAAGACACTGACTTCCATGCTGGTGGACTCGGGTTCGACTCCCACCGCCGGTGAAATGTCCACGTTAAAATTTCGCCCATCCACCCACGGATTTTTTAAAATTTATTTCCATCTCAAAAGTGTTGGGGTTTAATAATGAACCTGTTTTGACATTTCGCTGAATAGTGATCAAAGGACGAGTGTTCCTTTTCATAACCTCGGCGCATATCCTTCTTTGGCGCTAAACAAGTAGTATGTACAGACAAGGGTCGTAGGCAAAGAGACAGACAAATACAAAAGATGGGTTAAGGAGGCTATAGAGATCAGAAAGCAGGGCACCGCCATGAATAGAGACGAGGGGCAGTTCTACCTCAGTCACGTATACGACGATCTCTGGTTGCAAAATCATCTAGCAACACTGTTGTCAAGCAACCAGAAAAAAGTGCAATCAACACAGGATCGTCACTCTAGCATCAGTGTTGATAAAGAAAACAGCTTGTTTTCGAAACGTCCGCAAGGTATGTTTTAAATCTGGATTAGATATAATAAACCAATCTACAATGTACAGGCTGTCCCAAAATGATTAGTACCCATCGATGCCCAAAGTTTAATACATTTTTTCATCATTAAAATCAATGAAATAAGATCCGTTGTTTTTTCATCATATATGTTATACTGTACCCTTTCATAAGAATTTTAGATCATAAATATTGGATTTATTTTCATGAAGTTACACTCCATTGAGTAAGATATGGTGATTTCACCTTTTTGGCAAAGTGCAAAAAAATGTGTTTTTAAATAGCTTGTTTGAAAGAAACTAATACATTCTCTCAATCTCTTGTCTGCTGGTATCTTTGGTTCCTTTCTATTTAAAACTGCTGTTGTATCATTTTGTTGTTCAAACCATTAATACTTCTTCATTTTGATTCAATTTGAAGAGTAAAAATGGATCGTCACGCATGAGCGACCCCAAGCTTTGTTTCTATAATGAGCTAGTTTTGAGGCTTAGACTTCTTTTTCATATTGTGGATGCAATTTCCTACAAACTTGTTAAAAAATTAACATATTCCCTTAGTGTTTAACCTCACGAAATCCATTCTTCAATGTGAAAATGAAATCTAAGCCACTGGTGATTCACCAAATACCACTTCATTTAGAAGTCCCTAAACACTTGTCAAATAAAACAATGCATGGGGTCACTCAAGTGTGACAGACTTCTTTTACGAATTATGAATGATTTGAACACCCATAACTAATGACAGTTACAACAGAAAGACACACAAGATTATAATTGAGTTGACAAGAGATTATGATAATAAGTTTCTTTCAAACAAGCTGTAATAGCACACAATTTTTTAGCACTTTGCCGAAAAGGTGAAATCACCATGTTTTACATAATGGAGTGTATCTTGAGTTTGATAAATCCGATATTCACGATCTAAAATTCGAATAAAAAGTACAATATGACAAAGATAATGTAAAACAACGGACCTAATCCCATTGATTTTGATGATGACAACAATGATTGGTCTTTGGGCATCGATGGGTACTAATCATTTTGGGACAGCCTGCATGTACACTCGTCAAAAAAAGTTCCTGGACACTCATTGAAGTTCAAATATTTCACATAAATATTTAATATAAATAAAACAATTGCGTGTCAAAACAAGCAGACAATAATTCTCTATCATGTCTGTATGAAATTAAGATGTACGCATGCATGCATGGCTGAACACATTCATTAAGCAATGGTAAGGTGCGTAAAAGGAAATTGCAAGAAATGAGCTTTTACAGTCATTTGAATGGAGGGATGATCCAATTGTGTGCAATCTTCTTGCCATTGTGAAGTGAATGGGATCTGCCATGCATGAGTGATCATGTCTAAATTCCATGTTAAGCTATTAGAGGATTACTTTCTGCTTATTTTGATATACAATTATATATATATAATTATATATATAATTATATATATTCTATTAAATATTCATTTAATTTAAGTGTCCAGGAACTTCTTTTGACGAGTGTATAATGTAAAGGGTTCAAAAGAAGTAAATCCCCCCCTAAAATTAGATCACGTTTGTTTGCATAACTCCACACACAATTGGTCGTTTTGAGAGATTGAAACACTTATGAAAAGAAAAACGCTTGGTTACCTTATAGCCATGTGTTATGAACTCGCCATCCTTCCCATTGCATGGGAAGGATGGCCTTCCATTGCATGGGAAGGGTGCCCTGTTTTTATTTGTTTTGTCCTTGTTTTCGTTTGGCGTTTGTGCTTCTTTCGTGCCTTTCATTTGTTTTTGTTTTGTTTTTTCTGCCTTTCTATGCTTGTTAAAGGACCCCAATGGAAATAAGCTTTGTGCTCAAAGCTTTTGGGGCTATCCTTGGTACTTTTGCTCATATTTTATTATGTCTATATGTTTTTAAAATAGGTTTGTGCAATCTTTTACATGTTTGTGTGCTTAAATGTTTCTCTATATGATGTTTTGAGTACCTAATAAAATAAAATAAAATAAAATCATGTCCAGATTTTAACATTTTACACCATCTGCGATTCGAATTAGCATATCGCAATGATTACTTATTCTATTCTATAAAGTATACATTTTCTGAACGGAGATCTCACAAGGAATCTAAATATTCTATTGGAATTTAGATAGAAACTTATAGTAACATTTTGTGATAAAAAATGTTAAAAAAAATCTCTTCTTCATATTTTGATTAAAGCTCAATAATATTTTTATACCTATCCCAATCATACTTTTACTGTGCATACTATAGATCCTCGTGTATTAATTACCCATCAGAACATAATGGTTGTCAAGGGTAACTTGTTGAAATATACTTTATCGGGAATTAAATGAGCACAAACGTTTATATGTCATATTTGTTAGTGTTTACAAATACATATTTTTTTGATTCACCCTATCCTGATTTAAACGGCATCGTTGAGTTCCCCTGAGAGCTTTCCAAATATATATAATTTTGCTATCATCGGTTGAATACTTTTTTGTTGTTATAGTCATGTATGTAAAACCGATGAATTAGGGCAAGTTCACTGTGTAGCGAATATGGAATAAACCAAGGAAAATGCAATCGATTCATGACTAAAATTGTTACATAATAGTTGACACGTTTGTTGAAACAGAAACTTATAGAATATAAAACAATCTATAAAATGAGAGCAAAATCATGTTTGTACCACACAGGGATGAGGAGTTATTGTAAATTTAACATATAATTCGGAACATATGTTATATTCCCTATAGAGATTGTACACAGCGCCACCGCCACCGCCTCCATCCCTGACTTTCGAAATATAATGAATCATATATCAGCTAAACAGTTATAGAAATACCTGATTTAATCACACAATGTAGCTAGATAAATCGGCTTTCAAATGACACCTTAACCATAGCTTTACCACATTTAGTTATTGAGTTAATAGAGATAGATGGATGATTCGTCACCAAAAATGCAACGCCGCCACCCTTTTTGGCCTTATAGAAAGTTACCCATATCATTATTAATTTTCTCAAATAAATGGTGGACACTATTGCATGAAGAAGAACAAAAAAAAAATCAAATAAAGACCAGCTAAAGAAAGAAGACACTTGAAAATAAAGACAATTGAAATGAATTTTAAAAAGCACTGAAGACATTTTTTTAATTTTCATGTAGGCCTATAGGATCTTGAAAAGTACCACTTTTACAGAAACCATCATTTTGGGGAATTGAAAACTTTGTATGGGTAGCCAATTGTTTTCCCTTTTCATACACGTTATAATTTATCAAAACGTCTAATTGTGTGTGGAGTTATGCAAACAACCATAATCTAATTTAAGGGGGGGGGGGGGGGGGGGAGGGGGGGGGGGGGTGGGGCATACTTTTTTAACCCTTTATTGAATAATTCTCTGAGAAAGAATATGCAAAACAAATATTGGATCGTTGACAATTTCTTAGAAATTACTCAAGTTGCTAATTAATAACGAACGGGGGAAACAGTAGGTTGTACAAAAACTACCTATAGGCCTAAGGGACTTGAAACTTGAACATTTCAATAAGCTGTGTTATTAAAAACTACAAATGGGGCAGCTATGTCAACTAAGTTAATTTAGAACGTCACTTTCTAGTTTTGACTATGACCCAACATAGGAAGTGACTGATACATATTTATTGAATTCAAAATTGATATAATCCTCAGCCATAATGTTATAAGTACCCTATTACGCCTATAAGTTAATTAAGATTTGAGCTGAGCGATTTCTGTTTTGCTCTGGGCCGTGTAAATAACTAGTATTTTGTCACTTCTATTCATCTATTCATCCATATTGCTTTAGTCGAAACATCCTACTTACGCCCAATTTCAGAATAAATTACACACACAAAATGGCAATGTCCTGCTAGACGTCCCGTAACTGATGTGCGCATTCTCACAACAATTAAAATGTGTGTAGTAGTACACGGTTTATTCCGTACGGGACGTCTAGCAAGCTGTATCCCACAAAATTGAATATTTGATATGTATGTTGCCTTTTCATGGTCTATTATATACTGAAATTCCTTTAATATTTACTAAAATTATACATCATGAAATTAAAAAAAGTTCCGAGCAGTTTCCTGTGTTTTTAAGCTTTTTTGATAATTTGCCAGAACGCCATATTCAAAATGTTCTATTTCAAATGAGATTGAGTATACAGGATGGAATGGAAAGTTTTTAAGGTCATGTTTTCCTCCATAGTAGAAGATTAACACTTTCCACGCGCCAGGCATAGGCTATGCAGACGACATTTCAAATTTCACAAAATGTTTCAAAAATGTCAACATTATTGAATTTCATTACCATATTTGGATTTACTAAGAGAGATGCATTGAAATAAGTACAAACATGCCTAAAATTGGTTCTGTAATCCTTGAGATAGACTTTGAAAATAGAAAAAGATTTCTAAAAAAATCTGTTTTGTGTATGGTAAAACTAATAGCCGCGTGGAAAGTGTTTCCACGCCATGTCAGGAAATGTAAGTAATGCATAGGAATATTACTTAAGTAATGGATGTTCATGATTTTAAAGAACTCAAAGGTATTATTTACGAGCATAACCCTACGATTATTTAAAAAAAAGGTTTCCATAACACTCCGTACAAATTCAAACTTAAAACCTGAATAAAATTAATACATTATATTAACCTGTCATATCATGTCACTATCTAAATCAATGTCAATTTCACATCATTAAAATAGAACAATGTAACAAGAATTTTGGCTAGTGTTACTGATCTGCCTATTGTAATTAAATGGGCTATTCCATTTGAAATCCATACCCCTCTATGGAGGAAAACATGACCTTAACACTTTCCATGCGGCAGGCGTCTGCAGACGACATTCCAAAAGTTCACAAAATGTTTCAAAAATATCAAAATTATTGAAATTCATCACCATATTTGGGGTCACCATAAGAAATGCATTAAAATATGTACAAACATGCCTAGTATTGGTTCAGTAATTCGTTAATTAGACCTTGAAAGGTTTCTAAAACATCTCTTTTGTGTGGAAAGTGCAAAACCCCCCTGTGAGGCACATTAAGGCTATGTCTTTCATAATTTACGGATCCCAATAACAATAACTCACTTTCTATCAAGTTGATTAACAATTTCACTGAGGTCCGGATATTTACAAGGTTCAGAAAACAATCAGATTTACAAAAAATCATTAAACTACTTATAATTATAATAATGAATGAGATACGAATCAAAATATTTGAGGGCAACAAATCATGGATAAGAAATATTTTACCGAGTTCTCTGGGCAGACTGTGATAATTAAATTATTATTTTCCCCCAGAGTAAGCCAGTGCAAATAATCGGTGAAGAAATCCCGGAAGAAATACCAAATGCTTCTGTCTGGATTCGAACCGGCAACCCTAGTATACAACTAGCACGACGCTTTTACCAATGCTCTACACAGATTCATCTGTAGCTCATTTGGTAAGAGCGTCGTGCTAGTTACACGAGAGTTGCCGGTTCGAATTCAGTCAGAAGCACTTATTTTTTTTCACCGTTTATGTGCACTGGCTTACTCTAGGGAAAGTTAATAATTTAATCAAATCATGGATAAGGAATTAATGGTAGATATGGCACGTATGGCAGTGCTTATTATGTTTCGCATCAATTGTTCATTTATACAGAGAGCAGTCAATGGTCAAGTAATTGGATTAAATAACATTCCAAGCAGGTGATCGTAAGCAACCCTATAAAGACACAGAACAAATAATACCCATTGCATTGTCTACACCAGCAATATTCTTATTATGATTTTAATAGTGGAATAATGAACGAAAAACGGAATAAATCGCATTGTTTTCTTCGCCTTATCGTTTGAATTAATAAAGTTTAAAAAACCCTAATCAATCACCGCTTGACACATGAAAGCAAAAGTGGAACCAAAATTATAAATGCTTATCAAAATAACACGTGGCTCACCATGCCCACGAAAAGGACAACAATGAAGTTGAAGGAGAACATTACTTACCAAATAGTTACGGTAAGCTTTTCATCGGCTTTACGAATTTAATTAACTTTTTTTTCAATCGCCAATTTGTTCCTGGATTGTATTCATCGATGTATCCTTCTGTCTAACAATATCATATTTGAAGCAATCACCTGTTCCAATGCTCAGCCAATTGCTTGAGAACACATTAGCAATGCTGCAACATTCTATATATACTATTGGACGGAATCGTTACACAATGTATAACCTGAGACCATAATAACTAAACTTTAGTTTTTATGGGCTCATGGCAGTTAATTAAGCGAACAAAAAGTTCTTTCCCTTAAACATAATTTCAACAAACGAAATTAACTCAGGGTAGCAGAAAAACGGAAGAAATTTATAACATCTAATTTTACCAGGAAGACATTGAGCAGGTTAATAACCTCCGATTGCTTATTTTATAATTTAAGATTATATTTTAAATGAATAATATATTGACTCGGACAAACTGGCGTGAATTAAATTAACAAAGACCTTAAAAATACACGGTCTAGAACCCGGTCGTCCTAATTCGCTATCGCGTCGAAGGATTACCCACTTAAGACGACAGAGGCTTTGTTTACATGGGTACCAGATGAACGAGCACTAATGTATACAAAGTCTTTGTTGAGAATCTCAAGTGGCCGAAATACATTTAGTAAATATTAACTATTATATTGGCCTATATGAAGGTTCTAGCAGAACAATGGTCACGCGTTATGAACTCGCCTCCCAATAGGGTGGTGCTGTTACATTTGTTAGCTTCATGCTGTCATTTTCCTCAAATATTTTTAAAACCACAAAAGCTATCTCAACATTTTTGGTATCATTTTAAAGCCCTATTAACAAGCTATCTGCCTGCCAAATGGCAATGGTATAGCTAATACAGAGAGGGAGGTACAGCTGTTTGATGTTTGGGGACCAGGGGTGGTGCTGGAAGGGGTGCCGTTGGAAGGGGTGCGCCTGTACAAACTCAATGGGGATAATCCCATGCTTTGTTCTTTTTACAATAACTAGTCATCCCCTAATGCAGTGGTTCTCCACTTTTTTGGCCCACGACCCCTTTTGACATTCTTGGTCAGTACCTTGACTACCTTGACCCCCCCCCCCCCAAAAAAAAAAATGAAAAAAATGAAAAAAGCAACCCAATTTATTCAAACAGATACTGCTTGGTTATATGATGCGAGCGTAGCGAGCAGGAAATTTAGCATATTTGACAGTTTTATTTTGAGTTTTTAAGCCTTTTTAGAGCAAAATATCAAAATTGTTCCCCAAAAAGCTATATTTATGACCCCCTGGAAAACCCCAAACGACCCCCATGGGGGTCACGACCCCCCATGTTAAGAACCCCTGCCCTAATGTTACAAACACCATTTTGGTCCCATTTTAAAGGATATTTAGTAGTCTTTTTAAGTATGTGGTTCAACAGACTTGTCAACTATTTGTATCAACTAATCAATTATGGATAAGACAATGATCATCAGCTTTCTTCCTATTCGCTACACAGTCAACATGAATAATCAGCCTCAATTTACCGGATTTATAAAAATGACTATAACAGAAAAAGTGTTCAACCTATGAGAGCAAAAGTATACATTTTTGGAAAGTTTGTAACTAGAGGAATTCAGAAATGCAGTTTATATCAGGGAAGGGTTCATCCTTAAACAAATATTTCTGAAAATTCTAAAAATATATCAAATAAAAATTGGAGATATTCACTAGCCGGTATAATTACTATACCGACGTAGTAACTTTGACAATTATATATCATCTAATGGGTAATTTCATGAGGAATTCAGATATATGTAAAAAAAATAATGATAGGGGTAGGTATGAAAAATATATGGATCTCAAATTAAAAATTAAAAAACTCTGATATTTTCCCGAACATTTCCGATCATACCATTTTAGTTCTTAGTCGTACTATAATTTTAATGGCATATTTGGTTTCTTCATCATGCAATTTCCCTTCAGAAAATGTATACTTTTACTACCTCAGGGGGTATACAAACAAATACAAATGCGTAAAGTTAAAATCATGTCGCGAACGCCAAAATCCGTGTGTAACGCGAAAGAAGGCGAGCTTAAAACACATGACCATAATATGACTAGCGAAACTCAGTTAAATACTAGTACACGTACATGAGGATCGAGCAAATGATACAAGCTGAGTATAAGTGAAATGATAGAGTAAATGATACAAGCCGAGTAAGTGAAATGAATCAATAATATATTGTGGGTAATTGGTAAATGTGTTTACGAGGATGGGGTGTAATTCCTATGATTAATACTATTTCCGATCCCAGTGCCTCCTGCTCTAACCAGTTCAGTTTTGCAAATACCTTCTTTTTTTAACAATTCGTAATGCGCCGCGTAATACCAGTAGATCGGATATTTTTTATTTTGTTTCTATGTCATTTCTTGTCTAATAAAGTTATGTGACCAATTATTTTTTTGACAGTTATATTTCAAAGCTGATATTGACAAGGAAATATGCTGGTGATAAGCTATAGGGGATTGAGTGAGTCATGTCTGAAACGTTACTACAGTGTAATGATTTCAGATTTCCCCGGTCAGTGTTGATGTACATTTTGTCAAGTTTGCCCCACCTTCCCCTTAATGCTCCATATTATATATAAACTCCTCACAAAAGTATCAAGACATTTAAAAATGATCCTATAATTAACGGCCCGAAATGGTATGGATTATTCGAAGCGTATAACCCAGTGCATAATTTTGTTCTGCGTATTTTAACCCTTCGATTGTTGAGATACGATGTGGCGGAGCGGAGTTATTGTCATTTCAATGGTCGTAGGTCCAGATTCAAAAGTGAAAATTATCCCTATATGACAATAGATGCAGGTTTGCATTTATTGTTTTGAATGATCAGGTTTATGCTTTACATACGTGTACAAAAATGCAACATACCCTCAGAAAATAAAGATAATGTGTTCCTTTCACAACACAGATTTAGTGTTTTCATTCAACTTCAACTTTGTCATGACTTTATCTTTATCTTCAGTACTTAGTGTGTCCACTATCATTGTTCACAACAGCGTATGTAAAGCATAAACCTGATCATTCAAACCAGTAATGACAGTAATGCAAACCTGCTTCTATAGGGATGATTGTCACTTTTGAAACTGGACCTACGTCCATTGAAATGACAATAGCTCTCAACAATCGAGGTGTCAACATACGCAGAATAAAATTATGCACCGGGTAATTTGCCTTGATTAATCCATACCCATTTCGGGCCGTTAATTATTGGATCATGTGTAAGTGTCTCGATACTTTTTGTGAGGAGTTTATTATGATCACATTGAGGTGAACATTTTCCCCATTGTTTCTACATCGACTATGATTTACGGGCACTGAATTGTTGATTTTGATACATTATTTTCGTGTTTTGCTATCAAGTGAAATTAATCAAACAATTACCCAGAGGGAGTGTGCATTTCAAATGGGGTTACCTACATGGGTGACTCCAGTTGAAATCCACAATCCTCGTGGAAGATCAGGGGCATGTCTTCCATAGGGGTGTACAGAATTCAACTAGAATAGCCCACCATGTCAGATTTAGAGGTATATAACCTTTTCAAATTCTAGAACATGGCATAGATTTGTGGATTTCTGCAACGACAATTACATGTCGCCTTCGAATATATTCATTGTCTAAACGTTTTGGTTATAATATAATTAACATGTACTTGAATCCATATCATTTTACAAAGTCGAATATTATGAACGATATGTGCATGTCTCTTGGAGACATAAAATATGTGGAAAAGTAAAATTGACACCATGAAGGTTAAATTACATAATTAATCCCACGGCTGAAACAAAACTTTGCCAAATTCTCAATTTTAATTACAACATTATTATTATGCTGCCTAACAGTAATTTAGCGAGAACATTATATTATATAGACTCGGACAAACTTTCGTGAATTAAAGTAGCAAAGACCTTAAAACACGGTCTCGAACCCAGTCCCTCTTCGCTACCGCGGCAAAGGATTACCCACTAGACCACAGAGGCTGTGTTTACGTGGGGACCAGATGAACGAGCGCTTATGTATACAAACTTGATAGTTTTAAATGGATGAAAATCACTGGCTTTTTCTAAAAGTTCTTGAGATATTCTACGAGAATTTGAGTTTGTTGGACGAGCCAAAGTATTATTATTATTATTATTAAGTTCGAGACAAGCCGACGGGGAAGGAAATGGGACCGAGACGTGTCTGTAACGATCCGTTACGCTATTCAAGGATTTTTCAACAAATATATCTGTCAAAGTTGAAGATTTCAAAATAAATAGTGGAACGTCTAAACCTAATGATTCATAATATTACTACGTATTTTCGTACAATGAATTAAATTGCTCATTGCTTTCATCTCTGTGAGACACAATAATTCATAATTTGAAAAAAAGAGATGGGATAGACGATTTACTATATCTCGCTCAGGTCAAAGACCAAGCCACCTTGATTTTTGTCTCGTTCCTGACATTTAAGGTCATGATCGACTTTTCTTCTTGTCTTATCAAAAGAAATATGATGTATCAAGTCCGATCAAAAATGTCTTAAATTTTACCTGTGTATAGGTCAATGACCCCTTGTGATTCCATATGAAATGTCACTTTTAATCGCTGAACACCCTATATCAAGGGTTGAGTGCCAGAAGGCCGTAACTCAACTTTTGGGAAAATTGATATAACCTAGATTTTCAGAACCATAAAAAGATAACTCATAAACACTCTTAATTTGACTAAAATTAAAGTTATAAGTTGGATGCTACATTGTATCGTATGAGTCCTAAATATTTGAAAGTCGATTATCTCAAAATAGCATTTCTTGAATTACGGTCTTCTGGCCCTCAACCCCCGATATGTGCATGGATCCAAGGAATCTTTTGACCAATTCGGACGGTCACCAGTTACTTCCTCTGAGACAAGAAGCATTGTATGTGAATGGTTTGAATATTTACATTTTGACCACTAGTGATCCCTTTTTGACCTTCTTTGCCCTGGTTATGATGATTCCTTTTTTCTAGTCTTATCAAATCAAACAAGGTGAAACAAGTCCGGTCCTAATCAGAGCATGTCTTAAATTTAACCCCTGTATCGGTCAATGACCCCTAGTGACCCCCATTTTAAATGTCACTTTTAATCGCTGAGCATCCTATATTATGTGCATGTACCCAAGGTAATCTGTTGACCAATTATGACGGCCATCAGTCATTTTCTCTGAGACAACAAGCATTTTAAGTGAACAGAATGAAAATTTACATTTTGATCCTTATTGACCCCAAATAATATTGCATTTTAAAAACCTAACTATTATATATGCGTATGGTTATAAGGAATATGTTTACCAATTTTGACGATCCTAGGTCATTTCACTAAATTGCAAGGGCGTTTTTTAAAAGTGACCTCTGCTTGACCTTTGAACCCACGGTCATGATTTACTTTTTTCTTTGTCTTATCAAGAGACATAACTTTTATGAAGGTCAGGTAGGGGGTCCTACTGACCAAGTCTGGTGATAGTAGCATGTAAACTGTAGGATAAGAGGCATTTTGTAGATGGGTTTGAAAGAAAGAAGAAGAAGATCGAGAGGAAGAAAGAAACAGCTTTTTCGAGAAAAAAATCAAGGTAAAAACATGAAACTTTGAATAATAATATTATTTTGTTATTACGAACGTTGGTTATTTTACACAACCATCTGTACTTCGTTTCTAATGCTGGGTTTGCACCACAAGACCTTTATGTTAGAAGACTTTTGAACCATAGTTAGCCCTGCATAAAAAATTAAGCGTTCAGGATTTCAACAAGACCAATTCAACAATGGGCTATTCCAGTTGAAATCCATACACCCCCTACGGAAGACATGGTTTTAATCTTCCACAGGTAGTGTATGGTAAATTCTGCACTATCCGTGTGGAAGATTAAGGCCATGTCTTTCAGCCTAAATTTGCTCATCAACTTTTCAAGAAAAGCCCATTTTGAGCCCATTTAGAACGTTCTACTGTAAAGATTTGATCTCTGTATGATTTTTCCTCTGAATTGTCTTAGCTTAGAAACTAATGTCATGGGACGCCCAATCAATGGTGTATAAAAATGTTATACGCTCTACCGTTTACGGTATTGAGCACTTTGTTCAATGGCTAGTCTAACCAGAAACGGTTGTCAATACATATTACGCTCCTGATTTATCAGTTGAGCACTTTTTGATTATCTTTTGATATCTTAATGTGTATAGATCTCCTTTGGAATATATTGTTGCTCTAATCGCTGGTTTTAACACCATTGTGTATTCTCATTTTCAATGTGTCAAGACTGTTCTAAGGCATGTTTCTCTCACTTGAAGATCATCAATGGTCTACTCCAATTTAAATATGTCCACACCCAATTATATTGCTTATTTGATAACTATAGTGGGTTCAAGTACATGTTAATTATATTATAACCAAAACTTTTAGATAATAAATATATTCGGAGGCGACATGTTATTGTCCTTGCAGAAAATTAATTTGATATCCTGAAATATATGCCATGTTCTAGAATTTGAAGAGGTTATACAAGGGTAGGTTATTAAGTAATGAAAGTCATCATGGTATGGGATGCATTAGTGATTCTATTGAGGAATATTGTGATCAACACAAAATATGAACCTTTTTCTTTCAAACAATACAATTTTGGATTTATAAGTATGATCTATGACGTCATAGCATTAGCTTAAAGTAAGTAAACTTGGGACACTGCTAAACTAGTTATTTGGCGTGAAATTTGAATTGTTTGTATAAGACACGTGGTAAGAAGATTGCATAACAGGACCCCAGAAGCAGGTAAATCCCAATTATGTTTTGCATAATTATGATACCTAAGACAACAGCTTTAATCCCTTTGTAATTTGAAATAAATATGTAGTATAAAAGGAAAATGTAAGGGGAAGCAATTGAATAAAAAGTATACAAATATCAGTATTTCAAACAGGCCATTTTCACTGACAAATTTCCAGTCAGAGAATCGCTGATGTTGCGGAAAATGAAATTAAATAGGAAAATCTAAGAACTTTAACTAGTTTGAGCGATTCCATAGGTTACTAATTAGCTAAACTTATTCATAAGAAACATACACAAAATATGCGCATGCGCAGACGGCAGATATGTTTGAACTGGGCCAAAAATGGCTAAAATCATGATATTTGCCAGATAAAAGCTTACTGCGCCCTCAAAAATCGAATCAGAAACATTGAAAAATGCTTAAATTAAATCAATGGGTATACTGATTTTGATAATCAAAGTGAAGATGAAAATGAAAGTATCAATCAAATATGGCTGCAACAACCTCTCTTATTACTGCTATCTTTAGATCTACTAGATGTGTATGGTTAAAGTAATCGTCACATAATTCCAACGGTTTGAGGAAATGTTATTATTGCTTTACATCTCACAACAATTTATTAATTTATAATCCCTTCCTTTATTGTTCTTTATCCGTTGTTGTTTTCTTTGGTTTATCGTTGCGGATTTGCTTTAATAAAAACTTATTTGAGATGGTCCCTTCTTGTTTGTTTTAAGGAATTCAGATCTCAAAAAGAGTGTCAAACAGAGATTATTATGTGTTCTTACTATTCACTAAGAGATATCTGTCGAGATATACGCAAATGAATCAATCAACTCATATTTCAACCTATTACATATCCAGCCAAATATTGACATACACCTAGCACATAAAGTCCCTGACCAGGTGCTTTGAGGTTGGCTGATTCAAAATATATGATCGGTACCAAAAATCTGAGATATACTTTAAATGAGCAAATTTCTTCTCCGCAGTTTGATACCTCATATAACAAAATCGAATGGATAATTTTAAAGTTATGTCGATTTCAATGACCGCGCATGCAACAGAAATGTTGCACTGGGTATATGAAATCATTGATTTGTGTGTGATTTACCATAGACGGTAAAAATCAATGTTTTACCCGTCTATGGATTTACGCACTGAAAAACTCACAGCTTATCAGCTAAGACTTGTATTCTTCACAGCCAGATACACCCTTTGTCCCGCACATTGCGGTTATCACTAAAGACCCATTCATCTGTCTCGTTCAGATAGCACACAGTTATGACAGTAATCACACACAAATCAATGATTCCTATACCTAGTGCAACATTTATGTTGCATGCGCGGTCATTGAAATCGCCATAACTTTAAAAGTATCCATTCGATTTTGTTGAATGAGGTATCAAACTGCGGAGAGGAAATTTGCTCATTTATTGTATATCTCAGATTTTTGGTACCGGTTATATATTTTGAATTAGTCAACCTCAAAGCACCTGGTCAGGGACTTTATGTGCTAGGTGTATTTCAGGCAGTGTCCAGAGTGTACTTACTTTAAGCTAATGCCATGACGTCATAATTCATACCTAGAAATCCAAAAGTGTATTATTTGAAAGACAAAGGTTCATACTTTGTATTGATCACACTATCTGTCAATAGAATCACTCATGCATCCCATACCATGATCACTTTCATTATTATTTGATCGACCCTCGTATACCTTTATCTGACATAACATGTATAATGGGCTATTCAAGTTTAAATAGATTTTACATGGAGTCATCCATGCAGGTAACACCCAATTGATATTCACACTCCCTATGGGGAAGATAAAGTCATGGTCTTCCATAGCGGGTGTAAGGATTTCAAATGAAATAGCGCATTTTCTTGCTCAAACCGAATGACTCGTCACTTGTTGACATTTGAATCTTCACGGAGTTAATAGACATCGTTTTATCGTGTATTCCGGATTTAATAGGCTGTTTTAGAAATTAACGGAATCCTAGTAAATTCCTTTCTTAATTGGTGATTAAGGACCCAAGCTATTTCACCGGTGAAATGAATATCGTTAAAAAAAGTCACGCGAAGTTATAAGATTCCTTGATTTCTAACGCTATTGCTACAAATGTATTTCCTTTCATAAGTACTTGACATTTTCAGTAAATGCTGTCTTTTAGTAAGTGACGCATGAATCATGACATTTGTGTTACTATCATTCATGACATATTTCGGATGTTGATGAATTTATCGCATAATTATATAGTTCAACTGTTTACAACACGTTTAAATTGTTTAGGGCTGCGTACATGTTCCTTGCATTGATTAATTGTAGAATCTCTCCTTTTTGACCCAATTTTCCTATTTGTATGAACTGCGTGCTGCATGCTTCTGCTGTTCTTGTTTGTGTAAGCTTCGTTCTGTTTCCACCTGTTTTAGTTGAAAATTCTGGGGTTATTTTTCTAGGGGAATTGAATTGTGCGCGCCCCAGTTTCTGGATTTGGTCACCGAGAACTGTCAATAGGGTCGATGTAAAAAATAACGATTTAAAAATAGAATTAAAAAAGCGACCTTGCCATTGTTTGAAGAACAGTTTTCTCTAAAGTGCTTTTAAAAGTGAGAAATATTTTTATTGCACGCATGCTGATTGCAAAAGGGCCACCAGACCACCCCCACATGTAACTCATTTTGCATTAGTGAATTTGCATTGACAAGTCCATGGAATAAATCAAATTATTGTATGGCTGTGTTCATTGCTTTTATATGACTTGCATTAGTGCATATGCACGCCAATTGAGGCACCAACAATACAAGCTAGATTCCACATAATGAACAGCCATCCATTCAATAATGCAAAATGAGTAACAGGTAGAAGTGGATGTAAGCCCTTTTGCAACACAGCTCTTCATATATACAAGTACCTATCTATTCTCAATCAGTTCGGTTTGGGTGGAAAACGGGTTATCTCGTATTGAATGATTTACACTTATTGAGTTAATATTTTTTTATGTATAGCCTATACATATCAAAATATCCTTAACGACGGGAAAACGTGTGCAACACCTGCGGGTTCCTTCTTCAATTCACTTTTGTCATTCACTGCGGGGATCAGGTGCATATAAGAATAACCAATGCAGTTAAAGGTCAACCAAAATGGTGATTCAAGTATATTTTATTCAATGGGGTATGTTTAGAAGAATATTATGCAAAAAGAATTCTTTAAAATATTGTCCAGGGAAAAATATATACAAGAAATCAATCATAATTTCCAGTGTTTCTTTTTTAGTGTGGGATGAACTGTATACGGATGACGCGTTACTACGTAACAGGTGTTACTCCCAACTCGGTATCGGTCCAGGTCTCGATCAATAAGTCTGCACAAACAAAAGTCATGAGTGGATGCTTACGCTATCGACCTATTGAGGTTCTGTGTGCGAGCCTGGGTAACACTCATGACGTATACAGGGTAATAACCTGCCATCGTCAATATTTATGATACAAATTATTTATGCTTAGAAACTCTATATTTTGTTTTCGGTGAAATATTAAAGGGTAATTCTTTTTGCATTTTGTTTTTTACAATATCCTCCATCGAGAACAAAAAACTTGAATCACCCTTTTGGTTGACCTTTAAAGGTGTATGTTGCGATCACTTTTTTTGGCTATGATTTTTTTTTAACATCTTGATATTTTATCAGAAGAATCCCAATATTTGTCTCATTATGTCTGTAAAATCTTAGGGGCCAGAAATGTTCCATTAGAAAATTATAGGCTAAAATGTGGTGAACTACTGCCAAAGGTGGTTAATCTGCACAAGCCAGTCTGTTTACTACTCAACGGGCAAAATTCTTGCGACCTTGTGCTTTTAAATTAGAACCATTAGAGTTATGCAACTCAAACTTTGGAATGTGACAATTTTAATGATGACCTTTTATGTAAAAAAGAAAACATCAAGTTGAAAATCGGGCCAGCAATCAGAGCATCTACCTTTAAATTAAATTCCAAAATATCTGAGACATGCATATAGGCCTACACTGAAATGCTTCGCTGGTGTGTATGTGATTGGTAAGCTGGTTCTCAAGCTAGTTTATCTACAAAGAAATAGTCATATTATTGGTGTTGTAACTTGCTCATTAATTTGAGTTTTCTATTCAAGTTAAGATTTTACAAAATTGGATGTTTCTAATCGCAATTTCAAGGTATATTACGATCTTAAGTTTGCCCGAAATAATCGCTTCTGTTTGAAACATCATTATTATTATTGTAGGTATCAGAATGCCACTGCCCTGTAAATTAATATGCTTAATATTTCCTTTTTTAATTAGGGGATAGCTGATTCTTGTACAACATGTATCACTAGTGGTACACAGTCTGCGCTGTAATCACTCGTGCAGTGGGCTATCCAGTTGCAATCCGTACCCCCTAATGGAAGACATTACCCTAAGGTTCTCCGTAGGAAGTGTGAATTTCAAATGAGGTTACCTGTATGGGTGACTTCATTTGAAATGTACACTCCCTGTGCGAAGGATTTGGGGTATCAACTATTTCAGATATCAACTGGAATACGAATAGGCCTATAACTGCACTTTCCACGCGGCAGGCGTCTGCAGACGACATTCCAAAATGTCTCGAACTGTTTCAAAAATGTCAAAATTATTAAATTTCATAACCATATTTGGAATCACCAAGTGAAATGCATTGAAATAAGTACAAACATGCCTCGTATTGGTTCAGTAATCCTTGAGATAGACCAGGGGTAGCACTGGCTCAAAAATGTGAGGAGTCCCATTTGCATTTTTCAGGGCCCTTTAAGGACTGCAAAAACTAAATTTAAGGGGTCCCCCAGAAATATAAGGGGTCCTGAAGTTTGAGCCAAATTTTTAGAGACAAACAGTCGCTAACACAGATACGCACACTAGCGTAAGATCATGTAACTCATATACCTATGTCGTGCCCATGTTAATCAGTAGAAGATACTTATATATAGAATGTTTTGGAAATCGCTTGAAACTTTTGCGGAAGCAATTCGGAAGCGATTTAGTGTGTTTAACAACTTTTAAAAATACAGGATTTGCATTGTATTTATCTTTTACGGACATTAATAAATTTAAAATGTAGGCACAGGATGGAGATTGACAATTTTCAGAATGTCTTAAGGTTTCCACGTCCATACATCGTCAGATTTAAGGGGTCCCTTTATTTTCGATTGGGACCCGTTAGTGAAGTTCAATATGTAAACTTACGCGTCCATTATCGTCCAACAAGAAAATAAGGGGTCCTAGGACGCGAGGACGCGCAAGAACGCGAGCCCTGAGATAGACTTTGAAAAGGTTTCTGAAAATCTGATTTTTACATCGTAAAACCAATAGCCGCGTGGCCACGTGGAGAGTGTTAACAAACATTGGGACAGGCCGCTATTCCCAATGTTTGTTCAACATGTATGATATTCAGTTACACTTTCTGGTTGGTTCTTGAATGGTAACCTATATATTTGTTATTTCGATGCAAACTCAGCACCCAGTATCTGTATCCGTATCCGTTTCCACAAAACGCTTCATGAACATATAATTTGATCTTCAGTCATCTTGAAACCAATACGGAAAGGTATAGATTCGAAATTTAAAAAAAATATGAACAAATATTAAAACAGTTGCCACGTGCGTAAGTGTGTTTCAATAATATTATTGTGTGTTTTCATCCTTATCTAAATTGAACAGTTTTTCAGTCAATAGGCATATCTCGGGGCTTCTACGTAAATTCGATCATGTATAACAGAACGTCAATATTGATCAGTTACATCTCTTTTGCTTGAAAGATTATACTCTCTCTATTGGTGTTTTGTTCAACCGTTAAAAACGTATGAAGTTATACACCCAGCACAAAAAGTCCCTGGCCAGGTGCTTTGTTGTTGGCTAATCCAAAATCAATAGTCTATACCAAAAATCTGAGATATACATTTAATGGGCAAATTTCTTCTCCGTAGTTTGATACCTCATTCATAAATATCGACAAAAAAGTTGCACTAGAATTGGTTTCCTATGGGATATCATTGATTTGCATCATTGATTGATTTTTCCACTGTGTGCTTTCTCAACCAGTCAGGTATTAGAATGAATGGGTAACAGGCATCGACAGGGAGTCGGTATACACACATTGAAACGCACTTTTAGTGCAATATTGTTTTGGTAGTTGTGGTCGATTAAACAATCATAAATCAACAATCTCCACTCGATTTTTATGAATGAGGTATCAAACTACGGAGGAGAAATTTGCTCATGAAATGTATATCTCAAGACGTTTCGTATCGATTATTGATTTTGGATTAGCCAACATCAAAGCACCTGGTCAGGGACTTTTTGTGCTAGTAACAAGCTATCTGCCTACAAAATGGCATTGACCAACACAACATATCTAATTCTGTGACCAACACGCATGTTGATTAATACTCGTTCAAAACAACCCACCAAATGTATAGCTCTATTGAAGGTCGTGCATTGAATTAATCTAAACAACGAATACTAAGGGAACGAGGTACCTTTTGTTACGGGCACGCATGAGTATTTAAGTGGACACTCTCTATTGATGGATGTATGTGTTATGTTTGATTGCTCAACTGATGATAAGTGTATACAGCCGCTACTCACAAGTTATATAATAACGTACAATGAGTAATACTCATGAGCATGACGCCGTTTCCAGATCCTTCATTCTATTGTTTACCTGGTATTACTATTACTAATAAGTTGTACTTTATGCCTCATATCAACCGCATAATAAATGCTGTTGTCTAGCAGATTGGTGATTAAGAGCAACAACTGTTGTAAATTTTGCACCTGCTAGCCAATGGAATGTATGCGTTTTGCAATTGGACTTAACCAGACGATACAATGGCTCAAGTATTCAATTTGAATGTTTGCACCTGGGCCCTATTTCACAAAGGCAGTGACAGTTAAGAATATAAAGGTCAACTTAAGATTAATCTAAAGTTTGTAAAACAATGGTAAGAGGGGAGCCTCAACAAGTTTTTAAGTTAACCCCCTGAGAACTACCGGCCGATTGGTCAGAAACATATATAGATACATCATTTATTGCGCCAATCAGAGACAGTGTTAGAATAATTGTATCCCTGATTAAGATTGGTGGGAAATAGTTTACAAGCTGCATTTTATTTGGCTATTCAAATGAGTATATCTTGCAATACACCAATCAGAACCACTGTAATATAGACAGGTAGACCCCAGAGGGTTAAGAAGAGTCCCTTCTTCTTAAGTAAAGAATTACAAATCTTCTAAGAATGCGAAGAATATTACCTTCGAATTTAAGAAAAATACCTTTAGAACTTAAAGGTATATTATGTGATCTTTTCCATGGAACGCCCTCAATCCTCGAGAAAAAAAATGGTAGCAGATTTTATTGCAGATTTACTTTTCTGATCATAAATCATAAATATATTTCAAGTTACAGAGCGAAACGATTCATCATGTTCATAATAACCTTAAAATCGTGATTTAAAGATTGAATAAGAGTAAGATTTAAAAATAGATTGTGCCGCTCGGTACAATCTATATTTCAAACCATGATTTTGAAGTAATTAGGAATCGTATCGATCTGTAACTTAGAAGATCTTTATGATCAATGATCAAAAATGCAAATCTGCATGAAAATCTGCTTTCATAGTAAAAATCAATGATAGAGGGCGCTACTTGGAAAATATCACATAATATGCCTTTAAGGTAGCCTCTGACCTCTTTTTAAGTTAAGAAGGAATTTAAGAGGGATATTCTTCTTAATTTTATGTATGAAATAGAAGAAAATCATCTTTTTAATACTTAAGAAGAGCTCAGGATTTAAGAATAAATTCCTCTTAGATCCAGCATAAGAAGATCATACAGTTTTATGAAACAGGACCCCGGACTCACAATACGATAGAAAGTTATGTTCAATGGTTAACGCTCAATGGTTAATGCGATCTGTTAATTTATAGATATTTGCAAAGGATTTGGCGAAAATCAGTAGATTAGCTTTTATTTCAAAAGAACGTTGTAGGCTTTCTTTTTCGAGAATAAGAATCTACTTTGAATTTCAAAAATATTCTGTCAAGAAATTTCGCGAGAATGAATTATCGGATTCTCATCTAACATTTAACCGCGTGATTACTAAATTCCATTAATAAGTGAGATTCAAGGCCTGATAATGATGCATGTAAAACCTAACTTCGTGTACAATGTAACTACAGACCATAAACACAATATATTTTCCATTATCCGAATTTCTAAAAGCCGCAATTGGTGGAAAATGCAACTTGAAGAATAAGGCATAAATGGGAGCTTTTATGGCACATATTAATGTGATGATAATAATCATTTTAGCAAAACCAATTTTACTGTGTGTAAATCCCATTGGAATGGCGAAAAACGCGGTCAGTTTATGAAACTTTTCAGTCGATTACTTTCATTTTTTGGGAGGATAAACCAGATTAACAACGCTTTATACAAACAACAACAATTCCATGGTTCAATGCACGCATCAAAGTCAAATTGCCATTTCAAATCGTGCACAATTCTTTTTGATTCACCCTGTATGTGCTTGTTAACAATCGGTGTTTTCTTCCGCGTAGTGTATTGAAAATGTGACTTTTGAAAAGTGACTAAATAAATAAATAAATAAATGGTGCTAATTATGGTTCAACTTTGTTGCTAGGTGTTATGTTTGGTATCAAAATGTGCCTAAAAGATTCATCCAAATGTCTATTGAGCCAGTTTGGTAAACAAATAATCGAAAGTGACTTTAGATGACCTAAACAAACTGTACGACTTTCTTTTGTTGAGCATTTTATATTGCCTAACTGTCTAAAATGTGTAACTTTCTTGAGATTGACGTAATATCTTGGCATAGACGAAGTAATTTGTATTGTAGCCCAAAAGTTGTCTCGAAGCATCGTCTGGAAATTCCGGGATTGTCTGGGATAATTGGCGGTTGTATCTAAGTATAATATGGTCTGATCGAGTGATATCTGTGTCAATGTTTTACCAAATACAAAACAGATTTTTCAATCAGAAACATTTCCCAACTTTCAAGGTCTATTTCAAGGATTACTGAACCAATACTAGGCATGTTTGTATTAATTTCAATGCATTTCTCATGGTGATTTCTAATATGGTAATGAAATTCAATACTTTTTGACTTTTTTGAAATTTCGGAATGTCGTCTGCAGCAGACGACTGCCGCGTGAAAAGTGTTACCCAGGATGGATCCACAAATATTTATAACGCTCCATTTATATAATTAATCTAAACTGAGGCCAATTGAATATAAAATAGTAAATCTTTTCAGGCATGTACACAAAAAATCATATCACTCATCAATTCTAGTGATAGGCCTACATATGTAGGTGACGATCATTTGTGGTGTGAAAGGTTAACACTTTCCACGCGGCAGGCGGCTGCAGACGACATTCCAAAATTTCACAAAATGTTTCAAAAATTTCAAAATTATTAAATTTCATTACCATATTTGGAATCACCTTGAGAAATGCATTGAAATAAGTACAAATATGCCTAGTATTGGTTCAGGAATCCTTGAAACAAACTTTGAAAGTTGGGAAATGTTTCTGAAAAATCTTTTTTGTAATGGTAAAATGAATAGCCGCGTGGAAAGTGTTAACCAACCATGGTATTAAAAAAAAACAGGCAGCAAATCCTTTTGGTCTAACGAGGGCATGAACGGCCTATTGGCAACAGTGACCGACTAAAAAGGACTCCTGTGTTATTTATATTAAATTTTATAAATGTTTTGATAAACTAGTGATACTTACCAGATTTTCCGTTGGATGAATTCAAATGGCAAAATAAATCTTTTAGATTTTCACTGAAAAATTATTTAATAATATCCGTTAAGAATCCACATTTAGTTTGACACGAAAAACGCTCAGTTGAAATGTTTTAGTTCAACGTGTGTACTTCACAAGAACCGGTAGTCCAACCACCACCAAATATGGTCAGACGTGCGGAAGATTTTATTCGGATTGTTTTGGTTTCCCCTGTAAGCAGCAGAAGTGTAACTACAACACATTTCCGCACTTTATTGGATAATAAGACACACTATTCCGGCGCACAATTGGATAAGGAGTTAATGTATACGTCAAAGTTGCTGTATGTACTTGTTGCTGCTGTAGTGTAGTGGGCAGGAAATATTGTATCCACAGGATCTTCATCTGAGTCACTAGGAGGCACGGTTCGGAAACTATAGAATATTTTGTGTACTAGCTATAACTAGACCAAGAGAAAATGTGCGAGTTTACCTACTGTATTATAGGATCAAATTGAAATGTGTCACGTGTTTTTTTTAATCAGTTTTATTTATTTTCCGCGTGTTTGACGATGTGGGCTATAGTATAAGAAAAGGTTTTGGACGTTGTTTAATATAAATGCTCTATAATATTTTTGCATGATTTTTCTTTGATTTCACGATTTAGATTCGTCTGTTACTACCAATTTGGCAACTCTTTTGCAACTATAACTTCCTGTATAGAGCCCATGGAAAGTAGGGTATTTGTACAGAACTTTATTACATTATAGGCCATGTTTAAAATAAATAAAAATACGTAAACCAAACCAACTAGAAACTATTTATACCTGATATATGGGCCCAACTTTGGGTATTGAACAAATATGTATAATTACTTTATCAAATATTATAATGAATACTTCCATTTGCAATAGCTAATGATAGTGCAGGCGTAAAGGGGAACTATTATACGGAAATGTTTTTTTTCATGATTTAACACTACCCGTCCAGTTCCGCACATAGCAATGGTCCAATCAGATTTCATTTTTAATCTATAAAGAAAATGTGTACGGAACGGGAAATAAATAAAAATAAAAATCAATAAATCAATAAATCAATAAATCAATAAATCAATCAATCAATCAATCAATCAATCAATCAATCAATCAATCGATATTCTGCAAATAAATGTCCGTTTAATTATCTGTCAATTATTAGTATCTTCAACTTCAAACACTACTAATACAATCAATTTATTTTATTTTATTTAATTTAAAATTTTATTGCAGATATGCACACAAGGCTCGTTTTCGAACACTTATCAAAAATTCCGGGATTTTCGTTTTCGATTGGTATGGACTATGCATGATTTTTATCTTAATTTTATTTTGATATTTTATTTTGATAACCCTTAGATACTAGACATTGGAAACACATGTCTTAAAAAGGTGTATGTTAAATCCTCGGTTTTATTTTTATTTATTTATTATTATTATTTTCTAAATGTATTTATTAATTATTATCCTAGTGTTACTATTATCATCTTAATAGTGGAATAAGGCGAATTTCTTTAGAAAAGAAATTCGCCTTAATGTCATTTTAAACAATAGATTTATTATTATTATTATTATATCATTATTATTATTTTGTAACTGCGAAGCCAAGTGACAATATAGAGGGCAGTATAACCCCGGAGTATAGAATAATCGGGGCTCGACGAGAGACTAGTCATAAGACTCAAAAATGCATGACCAGTCACGCGAATGTACTTTTATTTTATAATGAACTATATATAAGTACATTTACAATCATTTATAATCTTTACAATAATCTACTATAATACTCACATATACAAAAAGCTTGTGTTATTTTGAGGCACAGTGTATTACACTGTTTATTGCAAAATGGTTTATCTTTTCACAATTTTAGTCGGGCTAAAATAATATCAATACTGACAATTTAAGAAATACATAAAATGATGTATGATGAAAGACTCAACAATGAATTCAGTAAGAAGAAGCGAGATAACTCGGCCGCCTGAATGTTCCTAGAACAAACCAAGTCTTGGGTCAAACATCAGTCAGTGTAGCTTGTCTGAAGTCATGCTATATACAATCTCCCTCGTATTATTAGAAACTGACAACATCTCTCAGTTTCATTGTCATCTTAAGCACAACTTTGTCCATAATATTTTAGAAAAGTAATTATCGAGCCTTAATCGCGTAATTATATTGAACAAAACATTAAACTTATCATAAAAACGAATACCAACGGCAACTCTCAACATGCAATTTTTAATAGTTCGCGGTGATTTAAAGCCCGGTATCAATGACGTCACGGTTAATGGTGCTCAAATTTACGCAAGTGAATTGTACATGTATTACTATAAATAACTTCATTGATACCGGGATTTTAAATCATCGCGAGTTTTTAAAAATTGCATGTTGTGAGATGGCAATGTTACTGTGTTTATTCGTTTTTATGATAGGCCTAAGTACGTATAATGTTTTGTTCAATAAAGTTACGCGATTAAGTAATAAATAATAAATTGTACATCTTGTTCGGATGGATACACCAAGTCATAAAACGAACAGTTTGCTATATCTACAAGTTACGCATCTATTAATTAGTTTCATTTTGTCAAAGGTCAGCTTACTTTAGCCGTATAGCTTCCTGAACAATTACTGACTGATACTACTAGAAGCTGAACTTACAGATATAGCAAACTATTCTTTTATGACTTGTCGTAGCTATCAGAACAATTTGAGCCCATTCTCATTAAAATCGGAACATTTTGAAAATTTGACCCCTGACCACAAAGAATTTGAGAAAAATGTTGACCTTTGACCTATTTTGACCTACATAAAGTAAACTAAACATCGGGTGGAAATACAACCATCGACTTTTCTGCTCCATATGAACTCTAAAACAGTTCGATATGCATCACAGTATTTATTTTCAATTTGACCCCTTATGGCGGAAGCTAATTTGCATATTATGCAAATTACACCACTTTCCCATTCTGAGATTTGTTTGGACTTTTAGTATGGTGATTAGGGGACCTTACTGAAATGCAATGCAGTGGAAACAATTCTGTTGCAATTAGTGGCAGGTAGGTTGCCCCTTCAAATTTCTTCTTTGTATAAAATCATTTAATGTAGAAAATCACCTCAATTGAAAAATAAGTAAAACAAGAATTGGACTTTCAATTGAAGAAAAAAAATGCATTTGTGATTCCGATGATGTATATAGGATATGTAAATGTAATTGTTTAAAATACATTAAAATTCAAATATTATATGGTTTGCCATGGATAATATGAATGAAAATAAGTTTTCTGTTCAAATTAAAGTAACTATTAATATTTAGTATTAGCTAGATTATTTTTGATTTGATTAATTATGCTCAATTACAACGAAGATTTGTTTGCCCATGAAAAGGGGCCAAAGCTAAATTTGACATGCCTGAGGAGATTTGCTATAATTTGATAACGAAAGCTCCAAAATGAATAGAAACAAATTGTTGCAACCACCTGAAACACATAAAAGATTGCTGAAAATGTTTATAAGTACGTTCCGTCCAATTTTTATATTTTTCATGGCTAAAAAAATAAAAAAATGTTTCACATGGGTCAGTTTTTTTGACACACCCTGTATTATTGTTATTATTATTATGTTATTTTTTTAATTTTGCACACTTTAAAATGTAGCTAATCACAGCATTGACTCTAGAAGGATAAACATAACATAACAATTAGCATGTACCACCTAACATTAAAAACAGTGTTATATAATTATCACTTGCACTTTTTATGGCGGTGAAATAAGTGAGTTTTTAACATCTTCTTAAATTGTGGAAGTGAAGGAGGCCGAGAGGAGCTATTCTGCTGTGTAAGCATTGTGTGTCGATCAAACAATGTCGTCATCGTAACACACGATTAGCTCCGCCTAATTCTATTGACGACAACGTTTAAATATAGCACTTGATATCGATGACGTCTCCCGATATATCATGACATCATTATCAACCAATCAGCAAGCGCGATTTTTCCGGGATAAATCTTCGGTAATAACAAAACAAAACATAACACAAAATTGTTTGCGGAAAGGCGTTGCATTATACTATTTTTACAGAGGGCGCTCACACTTTTTTTTAAGGTGCTCACACACACACCATCGCAACACCTTGATGAAAGGCTATGCTTCACTACATGTCTTACATTATTATTATGATATCGATGTTGTCACTTCCACAGGCGTAAATTTCAGATACAATCCATCAAATGTCCTCAGCACAGCCTTGGACACAACCTTCGGTATTCTTGCCGGATCCAAAGAGATGAGAAATCGATGAATCGTCATGGCAATTACTATCTTGATTTCGTTCATAGCAAACTGTTTCCCTATACAGTTCCTTATATGGAATAAAACAAACACAGCCAATATCAGAATTTCAGAATTATGTGAAACGAAACGCTAAGCAACTAAGGGCTTTAAAACTATATGTTTTGGTAAATAAAACGAAATTATATAGTCATTTGGCGAGTAATATTCGTTTATCCCATGTTTTTATCGAAAGATATTGGCTCTACCCATTTTGAACACTCTGTAATTACCTTGGGCCGGCAGAGAATGGAACGTACGCATGGGAGTGTCGGTCTCGACTGGATTCCGGCGAGAAGCGATATGGATTAAACACTTCCGGGTCATCCCAATATAACGGATGGTGGTGCAGTCCGAGTATTGATACAGTCACAAATGTTCCTGTTAAATTTCAACAGCACATTTATATTATCAAGAGCAAGACGTGAACAAAAGCATAGCAGGCATTCACAAAGATAAGTAACTTATTGGTCAGACATCATACGGTTGTTTATTCAGAAGGTAGACCAGCCTTTCATCAAGGCGTTGTGGTCGGTGTGAGCACCAGGGTGAGCACCTTTAAAAAGTATGAGCGCCCTCTGTAAAAATGATCTAATCGCTCCGCTCGGCCTCCCGCCTCGCTTCGCTCGGCGCTCGACGGGTCGGCGTCATGCATCACTTCGCTCGGCGCTCGAAAGGTAATTGTGAGAGGTGTCTTTGACAAAGATTAAAGGTAGAACTCAAGGACCAGGATTTGTTTACTGATGATTAAGAATTCCTAATATTGTAACAAGAAAAAGACAAATCGGCAAATAATTATATAATAATAAAAAGCAAATATAGGGCCTACATATGTGACGTGAAGAACAAGATCAAAATATTAATAAAAATGTTATTTGGAGGTCAGTATAGCAATTCGTTTTTTAATTAACAACGTATGCTCAAATTGTTAATATGATCAAAGGTCTCTTTCACCACAAGAGAAATTATTAGTTGAACACTTTCTAAAAAATAATGTTACCTTTTGGTAACATTGTTCCATCAGGAAACTGGACGTCTTTGATTAACGTTCTTCCTATTGATGGCACAGGTGGATGGATTCTGAAACTCTCTTTGATAAGCATAGTCGTGAATTCCAATTGCGATAAATCTTCCCTGTACAAAATAATAAACAGAAAGAATTTGAAGCTAAAGTATATTTGACTTCCTCTGGACAGTGACGTAACTTAACAGACGCAATATTTACGTACATGTATTCATATCCCCCTTCTACGCGTGTGCGAGCGTCTCATACATGTAGTCTAGAGGCTAACTCTCATACGAGGCCTAGTTAAGGCGAATCGTTCAACCGGTGTACCTTCTCAAATCTGATCACATAGGTAGTTAGTATAGACCCTCCAGATAAGTGCCAGGTAGTGAGTCAATCCAAATTGTGGTGTCACATTTTTTTACAGGCCTTTAGAAAAAGTGTCTCATTCGATAGTAAAATAGCACGATTTCAAGGTAGGGGAAACATAAATCATCATATACATACTTCTTTTAAACCGAATTGCATAATTTTGCATTAAAATATGCTAAATGGTTACCTCTCTCACTGAATATCACACAAATAATTAATTCTAAATACCAATATAACATATCCATTTAACAAAAAATTAACATGTTTATTGCTAACTTTTTTCAACATTCAGCAAAGTGTATTCAGACATAATTCTAATACGTTATTCATCATTAAATGTTGTCGTATTGGTAGTCAAACATGTTGTAGTCATATTGGAAATGTAATGGACAGATAATAACTTCGCGTGTTTACATATCGTTTTTACAAGTTGTCCCATAGAATAGTGGAACTTGAATGTATGAGGTGATTGAAAATTAAATTGTCACATCATTGCGTTTACTCAACCAAAATAGGTTTTTTTGGTACGAATGGATATAGTATGAACCTCTCTCCTCTTGGTCCGAAAGTGTTCTCCTGGACTTTCTTTGATTGTGGGCTTTCCGGAGCAATGACACGGTTATAAACCATTTCATTTTATCATTCTATTATAGATATTAACCAGTAACATAACATAATTGAAATCATGTTTTGCCGTAAAACAATAGTGGTCATGCTAAAATCATTTAGTTGCAAAGAATAAGTCAATCGTTTTACATCAGTGTCGTCGTCAGACAACTCAGAAGACTTATCCAACGTCGTGTATGGATTACAGCATCCCTCGTCACACCCGAAACAGAAGCAAGCTTCTGTGCAGCTAAGGTTGTGCATATTGCAAGAACAGTCAGCTAGTCGACGTCGGCATGCAGATTGTTTGCAGCCACAGTGAGTGAGCTCCAAAGCGCAAGTGATGCAGGATCTTGTGTCATCAAAACGGGTTGAAGGTTGCCATCTTTGATTTTCCAACCATTACCAATTGGTGTTGGGATATTTTGGTATGCCTCTAGGGATTTTCTCCATATCAAAGCCTGGGAATGTGCTCTTTTTAGATGATGTAAGAACAAGTCTGATGTGGGTGGAAGTCCTTCGGTTTTCTTTCGGTTTTATCTTTGGTGTATAGCATGTATAGTGTGCAGATGAACTGCTCACAAGACTAGTGATGATATCGGTAGCCAAGACCGGTGCCTTTACCAGCTCTGCCAAACTAGCCTGATGCTGATCACTGTCAAGAAGTACATCAAATGATTTTTATCTTTCCACTACCAAACAATGACCTTACAGAATCGCACCCGGTCAAAGCATGAAATCCTGGCAATGCTTCACAAACGTGACGACTTAAGGAATCGAATATGCTGCGCGTGGGCATATTGTAACATAGGTTGTCCTTTACTCTTGTTCGGAACCATAATTCCTTGCAGTTGTCATGGCATAGTTGACAACTTGATAGAGTTGTAAAGGTATAAACATGGAAGATCGTTCTGAAAGTACCGACATTTGCGACAGTTATGGCAAAACAAAGAAGTCAGACAAAATAATCACGGTCACTGCCGATAGAGATCTCCTTGGTAATCTACTTGTAGCCGCTATCGCTAGGGATACACCTGAAAGATGTTCTCTCATGAGCTCTCTCCTATCCCATTCTCACTAGTACACGCAATCTAAACTACCCCGCCTTGTGATCAGATGACAACACTGGAATCGTCATTGATGTTATGGCTTTGATCCAGATGTTAAAGTCAGGCGGTGTATCAACATTTGGGGAGTTAGGTACCAAGCATTACGATTTAATTACTTCATCACTAGGTACTAACATGAATAACGCATGTCAACGAATAGTGTTTGATAGATATGTGAAGATGTCGATAAAGGCAGGAGAGCGAAACAGACGGGCGCATCTACTGCTTTAGAAATACAGATCCAAGGTTCAGGAAACACCAATACCATATCGATGGCAGAAGTACATAGCCAACCCCAAGAACAAAGTCAATCTGTGTATTTTCCTGATATCATCATGGATTCAGATGGGTCAACAGAGGCTGAAGGTGGGTCATCAGCTAGTTATCGGCGGTGGCTTTAAAGATTGTGACCAAGCAGTCTTAGTCGTCCAAGGGGGTACAAAGATGTTCAAGTGCTGCGATCGGATCATGAGGAAGCCGATACGATGCTTTTGTTACATGCAAAACATGCATTACAAGACCACCAGCGGATCGTTATCCAATCCCCACACTGACGTTGCTCTTCTGTGTGTCTATCTTTACAATTCTATAAACTGCAAGG
Source organism: Ophiura sarsii (assembly GCA_035610835.1). NCBI lineage: Eukaryota > Metazoa > Echinodermata > Ophiuroidea > Amphilepidida > Ophiuridae > Ophiura > Ophiura sarsii. The sequence continues at coordinate 11,151,584 of CM069445.1, forward strand.
AATTATGGTTCAGAACAGGAGAAAAGGACAACTTACGTTTACATTCACAGCATATCCGATTTCATAGGTCATTGCGTTTGTGAAGCATTGCCAGGATGTCATGCTTTGACCGGGCGCGATTCTGTGAGTTCATTGTTTGGTATTGGAAAGGAGAAATCATTTGATGTACTTCTTGGCAGTGATCAACATCAGGCTAGTTTGACAGAGCTGGGAAAGGAACCGGTCTTGGCTACCGATATCATCAAGTCTGTAAGCAGTTTATCTGCACGCTATACACCAAAGATCAAAAAGCTTGATTAAAAACCAATGACGTTCGGTATTGGCTCTTTTGCCTAAAACAAAAGAAAACTTCCAACCCATCGGACTCGTTCTTACATCATCAAAAAAACCCAGCACATTTCCAGGCTTTGATATGAAGAAGATCCCTAGAGGCATACCAAAATATCCAAACACCAATTGGTAATGGTTGGAAAATCAAAGATAGCAACCGATTTGATGACACAAGATCCTGCATCACTTGCGCTTTGGAGCTCACTCAATGTGGCTGCAAACAATCTGCATGCCGACGTCGACGAGTTGACAGTTCTTGCAAGATGCACAACCTTAGCTGCACAGAAGCTTATTGCTTCTGTTTCGGGTGTGACGAGGGATGCTGTAATCCATACACGACGTTGGATAAGTCTTCTGAGTTGTCTGACAACGACACTGATGTAAAATGATTGACTCATTCTTTGCAACTAAATGATTTTAGCATGACCACTATTGATTAGTTCAAAACATTATTTCAATTATGTTATGAAATACTTCTCAGATATAAGTTAAGCTCTATAATAGAATGATAAAATGAAATTATTTATAACCGTGCCATTGGTCTGGAAAGACCACAATCAAAGCTAGTCCAGGAGAACTATTTCGGAACAAGAGGAGAGAGGTTCATACCATATTAATTGGTACCAAAAGAACCTATTTTAGTTGAGTAAACGCAATGATGTCACAACATAATTTTCCCTAACCTAAAACAATTAAGTTCCACTATTTTATGGGACAATTTGTAAAAACAATATGTAAACAAGCAAAGTTATTATATGTCCATTACATTTCCAACATGACTACAACATGTTTGTCTACCAATACGACAACATTTAATGATGAATAACTTATTAGAATTAATTCTGATTAAAGTTTGCTGAATGTTGAAAATAGTATGCAATAAACATGTTAATATTTTGTCAAATGGATATGTTATATTAGTATTTCGAATTATTTGTGTGATACACAGCTTCATGAAAATATTAACGTAAGAGAGGTTACCGTTTGGCATATTTTAATGCAAAAATGACGCAATTCGGTTAAAAATAAGTATATATATGATGATTTATGTTTCCCCTACCCTGAAATCATGCTATTTTACTATCGAATGAGACACTTTTTCAAAAGGCCTGTAAAAAAAATGTGACACCACAATTTGGATTGACTCACTACCTGGCACTTATCTAGAGGGTCTATACTAACTACATATGTGGTCAGATTTGAGAAGGTACACCGGTTTAACGAATACTTTTTTTAGGGGTCCCAGCCTCTAGACTAATGTACATACATGTAGGTGCGCGCGTTTATGTCCTGAATTTCAATATGTTATGACTATATTAAGGGAGGTACTGTTTTCACATCCTTTAATAGATTATTTATCCTTTTTTTGCTCATTTAGATTAGGAGTACAAACCGATTATTTTTGTTACGTAAAATACAGAACCCACTTTATCATACACATAAACATAGGCGGCCGAAGCGGGTAGGTGGAGGCGTTCCCCTTAAAACATACAGGGATGTGTTTTGAATGTCATATTGCGCCGTTTAAGAGTTAGAATGGCCAATCTGTGCGCGTTTCGCGCGAATTACTTCATTGTTTCATCTCTTTAAGCTCGCATATTTTAACATGTTTCAACATTGTAAAAACAATTTTGGCTCCCCCTAACTATTTTGGCTTCTGCAGCCACTGCACCCATACATTACCATTCAATTTCATCGCTATCTTTGTTAAGCATAATCTTTTGGATCTCTTCGCGACATTTTTGCTGATACTGTGGATGTTTGGCAAGGTTATATAGGCACCATGATATACCGCTGGCAGTGGTATCGTGGCCCTCAAACATGAAAGTGTCTACCTCCTCTCGTATCTCCAAATCAGTCATGCTCTCTCCATTTTCATCCTAAATTTCGGACACAAACACATTGAAAATCGTTGAAATTTGATAAAAAAGCCTTGTATCCGAATGGGTCTAACTACCCAAAATATGCAGTCCCATTTCAATTACTGGACGAATTAACATATTCGCATATTTATATTTGGTCTACAATACCACATGACGTAGCCATAATTAACATAATATCATTGTACACCGATGTATATTATGGCAAACATCAGCTCGACGTTTAATTTACGTTCTGTGTGCGTTGACAAAAAACACGTAACTATTAGCCTCCCCACAATCGATACTCTCTATTTTTTATGACGCCTTCACACTCCAATACGTTTAAAAGCATGATCTTCTCCATACTGTTAACACGTCCATTTTCTCGCCAATATATGTAGCTTAAAAACAAAGCCAAACAAATGGTTTTAAATCAATATTTCTCACTTCAATCGATTTTTTTTCTCCGTTGGTCAAATTGTTTGAGATATATTTTTACCCTTAGGCCCACCGTCATATTTGAGCTAGAACGAAACATCTGCCAATTCTTCTGTATTTTCGAACCCGGGTTTCAAACTACTAGTTGAGGAGTTTGGTACATCCGGGAGGCGAATTGATTAACCGTAAACAACATTTGGTCAAACACTGTATACATGTATTATCAGTCTTATCATGTACTCATCATATACGCTTTAATCCGTAAGTAATATCGCATCCGGGAGCCGGTACATCGTGTATATGAATATAAATAAGCGAATACTGTTATTTGTGTATGCTGACTGTTACGGTTTGTACAATGGATAAGCTTATTATGTATTATATACCCATATCAATTATATTAACTTTAAAAAAAATAACACAAATTATTAAACTAACCTTGGCTTCAATGAGTATGTCTAAGAAGTCCATGTATTTTCTTCCGCGACGAGGAATTGTCTCGTTTCCAGATGTCAATCTCTCTAACTCTTTTCTTCTCTCGCGAATTGTAGTTTCGGCTTTATCGTGTACTATTCGACACTGCTTGACGAAACGTCGACCCAGCGGAGAAATGTAGAAAATTGGATCAAAATGATACGGGAAAAAACGGGTTCGTTGGACCAAGCTATCCGTTATTTCGTAGACGGCTTGGATGTACGGATTTTCTCTGTGAAATATAAATTGATGATAACTTTAAAGTAAGTCTACTATTGTTGCTTTAAAGATTTCGAGGTCGAGGAATTTCTGCGTTGTAGAGGGTGACTCATTAAAATTAGGACTCTGTTTCATGACGGTGTAATTCTTATTATAATCATTGGGCTATGACCAATTTAGTCTCAATGTAAAGCCCAATTCATTATCATGATATCCTGAAAATATGAGATCAATTCGATGAAAAATAAGGAAACTAGCGTACTTTGTGTAAACCATGTCATTTACTGGTTTGTACAATGGGAATTCACACAGTAACAGTCGAGTAACATGAAAGTGCTCGACTTGTAACTCAATGAACCATCCACAGTGGGTTCGAGACCTGTAACAAAACTTTTTTGATTGATTTGTGCCAGAATTAAATGGATTACCAAACTAAACTTTGCTATTGACTGATAGATTATTTACTAGGATGACAATTATTATAACGTATTGAAACGTAAACCATGTTATTTACTGGTCTGTAACAATGTACAGGGTGGTTCAATAAAACCTTGACAGTTTTTTGAAGCCATTTTTTTTGAAATTCTGTAGATTTAAAAAAAAATCTTTTTCAATATTCATGACCTATATGATCTTGACCATCTATGCTGAAAATATCATTACAAATAACCTTACGGTTGCAAAATAACAGCTATTTGAACAAAGTCTGTCCCATTTCACTCTGTCCACGGGTACTAATTTCGCGACGTTACAACCAGTGTGGTTCAATAAAACGTTGACAGTTTTTCAAAGCCATATTTTTAAAAATTGTGGGATTTGAGTGGGTTTTTTTACATATTCCTCAAAAATATCATCTTGGCCGTCTATGCTGAAAATGTCAATGTTAATAATGATATGGCGGCAAAATGATAGCTATTTGAAGAGAATCTCTCCAAATCTCTTTGCCCACGAGTAAGTCTACGGGAAATGCCCAGCAAGATAACATTAAATGGCATCGTCACTGTTAAGGCATAGAGCAAAGACAATTACACTTCCAATCTATGAAAATCAATATTTCTAATTAGGGTCACTCGTGGTATTATTATTACGTATTGATTTCACACCTGAATAGATAGTTAAGATGTTAACAATTACACTGGTTTCACCTGGCGGGATCTTCAAATCTTAGATTACTTGCATGCAATTCATCATTCAGTATTCAATGTAACGTCGCGAAATCAGTACCCGTGGACAGAGTGAAATGGGACAGACTTTGTTCAAATAGCTGTTATTTTGCAACCGTAAGGTTATTTGTAACGATATTTTCAGCATAGATGGTCAAGATCATGTAGTTGATGAATATTGAAACAGATTTTTAAAAATCTACAGAATATTAAAAAAAAAATGGCTTCAAAAAACTGTCAAGGTTTTATTGAACCACCCTGTATAAAATAATATAGATCCCATTGTACAAACCAGTAAATGACATGGTTTACGCAAAGTACGCTAGTTTTCTAATTTTGCATCGGATTGATCTTATATTTTCAGGATATCATAATAATGAATTGGGCTTTACATTAAGACTAAACTGGTCATGTTCCAATGATTATAATAAGCATTACACTTCTTATTTTGTTGGGTTACCCTGTAGAGTAAAATAATGTAAGTTGTAACTACAGGTATTTTGCTATGTGGTTTCACACTGTATACAAATATTGACTGCCTGAGGGTGTGATAGTAAAAACTATATCACGAGGTCACATTTGGTTTTGTCCATTACACAAAGCGAAGCCGAGTGTGATGGAACAATCCAAATTTGATCGAGGGATATAGTTGAATATATTGCACAAATTGGCATACAAAAGTGTATAGTAAAAACCACATGGCTAAAATCAGGCCTATCATTATAATTATAATATTATTTTATATACTTGCATGTTAAAAACTAAGTCTACTATTATCTTGGTGTAAGTTCATCAGGATTGTTCATTAATTATTATAAGAGATTGTTTTTCATATGACAAATCCAAGGTTAGATGAAGTATAATAATAAAACAAATTATTATACTCACTTGTGACAGTTTCATGCTACACTGAGCACTTCTTCAGACTATTTGACGTCAGATCTCATCACAGGCTTTTTATCCTGTCGACCACCGGAAGTAGAGGGCGGTCTTGATGAGATTAACTGATCGTAAATGTTGTTGAGTTGATAAGCCACAGCAATGAAACCACACTGTACGCTGCGCAACATGCTGGTCCACCCCAAGGACAAAAGAGATCCACATCAGACGGCAGAAATCGTGTATGAAATCCCATGTAAAGGCTGCACAAAATCATACATCGGTGAAAGTGGTAGATTGTTCGGTAAGCGCCTTCAGGAACACAAAGCGGAGGTTGACAAGATTAGTGCGAAAAGTTACACGCGTGCATAAAGGAAGGTCTCCATCGACGAACAATATAAATCCGCGATAACGGAGCACGTCGCAGCAACGAACCATGTCATCGGGTGGGAGAAGGCTAAGGTCATCGACAAGGAAGCACACAAGACCACAAGATGGTTAAAGGAGTCCATTTGGATTCGAAGAAAGGGGAAAGCCACGCTCAACAAGGATGAGGGGGCTTATCAACTCAACAACATTTACGATCAGTTAATCTCATCAAGACCGCCCTCTACTTCCGGTGGTCGACAGGATAAAAAGCCTGTGATGAGATCTGACGTCAAATAGTCTGAAGAAGTGCACAGTGTAGCATGAAACTGTCACAAGTGAGTATAATAATTCGTTTTATTATTATACTTCATCTAACCTTGGATTTGTCATATGAAAAACAATCTCTTATAATAAGTCTACTATTGTTATTATTGCGCGGAAATTCCGCGTTAAAGAGTTAAATATAAATTATTGCTATTCAATGTGGTCTTAAAATGTATACAGTCATCAAAAAAGTAACTATACAGGTGATAAATGGGCTTCTAACTCTAAAGTTACAAGAGTTACAAGTTCGTAATCATAGTTGTAATTAATGCAAATTGGACCAAGCCGATTTTGCTTCCTCATGTTTGCTGAAGCATATCTCCCATTCTAAATAACCAATTGGAACGAAATAAAATGCAAATGAAAGCTTATTTACTCAGCTTTCATGATACATCAAGATTAGACCCGTGTGTTCCTGTCCTTTTAAGATATCTTATGTGCCCGGAGTGTTAACATTTTTTGGGGGACACCCTGTACTATCATTTCTCCATATCATTATACCTCTGTTGATTCCAATTACGCACCATGTCCACAGCGGCAAAGTAAAGCACAACACAGATGCTGAAAACTGGTGTGGCGTACAGTTAAACTCCTGAACGTGGTGACGCACTGAAATGTTCTCATAATGAATAGCGCATATATCGCAAATCAGACAAATAACACGACAAACAATATTAGACTGCTTAAATGATGACATGCATAAGCATGTTATTTAATATTTTTACCTACCCATTTTGCTGACATTTACTTTCATAGCTAAATGAACATTTCAAGAGGCTGTCCAGAGTCATAAGACTAACGGGATGGAAAACATCTAGGAACTCTCCATTTGCTTCGGCTAACTTCCCCTTTAAAATACAAGAAAACCAGTATGATTAAAGATTCTCAACACCTTATTTTCTACTTCAATGATGTGAAATTATCTGGTGATTTATATTATGATTCATAATCCTTGCGTCTTAACGTGACGCATGCGCGATTTCCAACACGAAGTATGCGTCTAGTATGCGTTGGCCCATGTGTGGCCTTTGTGCCGAGGTGCGATCATATAGGTATGTAACACCGGCCAACCATACGCTCTCTATCCTTTCGCGGTCTGTTTCGGTTTGTCCGGTGCACATCACATTGTTTGCTGGGACCATACAAAAGATATCGACCGAATGCCTTAAGACTACACGATCCGCACGTCAGCTTGCACCGGGCACGGTTGAGGGATCATTCAAGGCATACAGTTGGTGCGCGAGTTTTAGTTAAACGCGCACCAACCAACCAACCCCCGTACCCATGTTTAAAGTTAGACACATTTCGGCGAGTTAGACGCTTGTTTAGGTAAAACAAATGTACGAGAATCGCGTTTAGTTAAACGCTGTGTCTTAAGTCAAAGTTAGACGCGTGTTTAGCTAAAACCGTGTTTAATTACGTATGAGAATACGGCCCTACATGTATATTTACCAAGAACTCCTCGGTTGAATCCCCAAAGATCTTGATATACGGTTTAAGAATTTCGTAATGAAAGCCCGGTGTCAGAAGTCGTCGATGTCTCGACCATTTCTTTCCTTCCGATGTAAGAAGTCCATCGCCGAGCCAGGGTCTTAGAAAATTGTACAGTATGTTATCCTTAGTATCTGATAAATAAATAAAATGACGTGAAGAAATATGTGATGCGGTCTATGAAAACACGTCGGATGTCGCAAAATGTGAACTAAGGATTATGGGTAAAATTGAAAAATAAAAAAATGTTTTTTTTAATTTAATTTAATTTTTTAGAACATTAATTTCCAATACTTCGCCGAGCCAGGGTCTTAGAAAATTGTACAGTATGTTATCCTTTGAATCTGATGGTGTTTAAAATAAAATGTCGTGAAGAACTATACAGAATCATGATATTGCAATACAATTCATAACAATGTCGCACGGTAGATTCATTGAAGTTGTCCGAGTTGTCCGAGATTGCTGCGTCTAAAACAAGTGTAACAACTGGTGTGTAGAATGCTGGACTCATTTTATTGGGTTACTTGTTGACAATCTGGTTTTAACCCCCTGAGAACTACCTGTCGATTGGTCGACATTTAGAATGTGTCAAATAGTGTGCCAATCAGAGACATTATTAGAATAATTACAATTTTCAAAAAAATTAGCATAACATATTTTCGTCGCTGTTCTGACATACCGGCACATCTCTTTACTTATTTCTGTTGTGATATGCCGGTATGTCAGAACAGCGACGATTTATAAGCAAAACTGTAATTGGTTATCAAGATGATTATATCATGCAATTGACCAATGGGAATTATTGTACGAAAGATAGTTAGGGCCGTATTCTCGTACGTAGTTAAACACAGTTTTAAGCTTAACGCGCGTCTAACTTTGACTTTAGACACATCGTTTAACTAAACGCAATTCTCGTACATTTATTTCACTTAAACACGTATCTAACGCACTGAGAAGTGTCTAACTTTAAACATGGGTACGGGGGTAGTTTAAGGCGCGTTTAATTAAATAAATACACGAACTGTATGCCTTAACTGATTACTCAACCGTGCCCGGTATAAGCTGCCGAGTAGATCGTGTAGTATTCAAAATACTGTGCGTTTGGGGTATTCAGTCGATATCAACACATCAACACAACAAAAACAAATATCTGTATACAGTAACGCACAACCACCCTGGGGACGAGATGCGCAGAGTTTAAAACCGTGTTTAGTTACATACGTTGTTTAAAAGATAAACTCGCGTTTTAGGAAGACACGATCGAGTTTAGTTAAACACGGTTTTGAGCTAAAATCGTGTTTAGTACGAGAATACGGCCCTTAGTGTCCAGGGGTTTAATCATTAGTATTTGAAAGGAACTCATAACAACAAACCTACCAGCGTTTGCAAGACATGCTTTTACGTAATCTGGACTGACGACGATCACCAGGGCCATAAATGGACCAATCCATACTCGACCAATATCTTTCCATTTGCTGATTGTCGCCAAGAAATACTCTGCTCGCCCCTGCCCCTCCGGCGGAAACTGTTATTGATAATAATAAAGATTTAATAGTAATAATAAACATCAACAATTAATAATATGTAATAACTAATTTAATTAATGAAATAAAAATACCCAAAAAAAAAACACACACAAAAAACAAACAAAAACCCGTTCATATTATTAATATCATTAAAATAGTATTTTCCAATTCGAAAAGGGAATTGATAACAAACCAACCAAAGTCCAAGCGACAAATAATGATCAATGAAACGAACAAAATAGGACTTACGTGATGTATATCGCCGAACAAGAAGTGACCTTTTAGCCCGAAATCACCAAAAGACTTTGTCAAACGCTGCAGTTCCCTTCGTCTTTGAAACAGCTCATAAATTGTTAAGGTACATTTGGCTAACAAAAATACTAAGCCAATCTGCAACAAGAGGTTCACACTGCTCGGTAGCATTTTTTGAGACTAGCCTACACGGGAACCGTGTGACCACAGGCGCGTGACATCGTAAATGACTTTCAGTCGTTATTTGATGGCTATTTTTAATTTTGATTGTTCGTCACCATGTGATCAACAATAATCAAATATTGTTGTATTAATGACCTTTACACCCAGGACTTCCAGCACTGAGTTTATCATCATTATCTCTGGTTCAATCAAGGCATGGTTCAACGCTGATATATGTGGTCCATAGTACTGCACAGCGTGCTACAGCAGTGCTCAAGAACGTAAACATACAGGACAGTGGTAATATCACTGGTAATATATACATGTACGCACAATTCAAAAAGTATAACTCTTATGGTAAATTATTACCGTTTAGTTTTAATACTACTCCTCTTTATTTCGAGATATTGTTCTTGAAGAATGTTTGAGAATTATTACAGAACTAGAATTCGCGGTTCGTGGGTTGGTCGGTTTTCGGGTTGGGGGTTCACGGAATGTGTACTCTTAAAATTCATTTTTCACAGGTGCCCTTAATATTCCAGATAACCATAATACTATTACCCGCAATGTTTAACACGGTTTACACTCCCAGTTCCTAGATCCATTATTAGCCCTAACCCGCCGAAATACTTCAAAGTTGCATTAAATAAACAAACACGCCCGGGAGTTAAAGTTAATTAGAGTCCTCTTCTTATATCCTGGCTTTATAATATATGATTGAATTTTGTCTCGTCTCCTTGCCCCGTTATCTTGTAGGCCTGCTGTACGGTTTGCACTGCGGAGCTGATTGCTACGGACTCCTTTTACAAAGAAAAATACAGCTTGCACCACGAACGCGTACGCACCTTACGTATACTTTTAGAAAAGTTCGTAAAATATTTAATATGTCGGTCGTATTATCCTGTATAAATGCTTATTGCGATGCGATCTTTAAGGATACCAAACAGCCACATATACAGGAATGTAGCTATGTCCATAATGAAAATATTTTGGGTGAAGACCATATGTCATCACTCACTCCGTAAGCCACAATTTGAGTCCAAATAGTAGCTACCGGGGTTAAAGAAAATCAAAATTTCGGTAGCGGGCCGTGCGTGACACTTTCGTGACTGTTGCGTGGCACTGGTTGCTACGTGGGGCGAAGATCCCTGCGCATAGCGATTGCACGGACAAATGGGCAGGAATCTACACTCGGAGTCATTGGACAGACAGAATCGCCACAAATAGTATTTAGATAACAGCATAAAAGACAAGACATGATTTAGATGTCAATTTTGCGCCTATTTTCATTGGAAGTGGATGGTATGATCCCGGGTATGATAGGCATGTGTGTGTGCAGGCTGTTTTGTAATTGCTCAATGAGACATCGCGGATCCCAATCACACTTTCTGCTTGTGAGTTATTAAAAACGGTGAATTAATAAATTGCTCGCTACTACACGAGTACAAATGGTACTTTGTCTACTATTTTGAGCTTTAACTTCCTGAATTAACCAGTTTTTGCTTGTTATAAGCTCAAATTGATGACGAAAACAATTCTTCACATATTTATAATTTAGAAGGTGGATGCCCCGATCACTTTATTTTTTTCCCGATACACATATTTTGATATCAGAAGAAACCCCATATTTTTCTCATTGTTTCTGTACAATTTTTGGCGCAAGATGTTTTCCCGTTTAAAAGTTTAGGCCAAAATGCAGTGACTTACTACCAAAAGTGGTTAAGCACCTGTTGCTAGCCTAAAGCTGTGACTGGTTACCTTTTGTCCTTTGGATAACCTTTTATGATTGAAATATTTATTTCGTTATTTTTGTCCGCTGTCTGGTTTTGTCTTCTTATATTCTCATACGTACAATTTCATGCAGTAGGCCCATAATAGCATCATTTCATAAAACATTAAAAACCAGTCTGCTCCGGAACGGGAGCGCGTTTGGCTTGAGGGCGTGCTATGACGAGACGCACTGCCGTCAATTTCATGTGACGAGAGTCCGTCTTCCGCTGGGTGACGAATAAGTTCGATATTTCAATAGAGGACGGGACAACGTTTCCAAGAGAACGGCCTCCCTTCATAGTAATTTTCAAGGTGAAAAAAAACCCCTATTTGCCCGTTTTCAATCATAACATGACACAATTGTACATAGTAACCGCCAGCATGAGTCAGTAGCAATACGTCATGCTACTAGATTTAGGCTGTTACAAATTCATCATAACACCCGGCTAGTTTGTGTACTACTAAATGGGCAATGTCACCCTGTGTTTGTTAAATAACACCCATAGAGTTATGCAACTCAAACTTTGGATGACCCTTCATTTAGAATAGAAAACATCAAGTTGAAAATCGGACCAGCAATCAGAACACCTACCTTACGTTTTGTGGCTTGGCGTTACTATTTTATAGTACGAGCATTGTTATGATGTTATCACATGGCAAGTTATCTTTTTTTAGCACTGTGTATAATTTGACAGGGAACAAAGGTCATTTCAATTCAATATTTTTTTCAATATTTATTTTCCATCATATCAACAAAGACAAAATACAATGACAGTTTAACAAATAATATGATGGAGGAGGAACAACTAAAAGCAAAAGCCTGACGTTGTTGCACCCCCTTAAACAAAGCTTACATTCTACAAATACAGGAAAATATACAAAATATACAATTACAGAAATTATAAGTTAACATAACAGGAAAAACAAATCAACAACAATAACAAAAAAGACAACGAAAAAGTAAACAAGCAATGGATATACATTATATCCCACGTGAAAGCAGCAACGTGATGTATTTTGGTTTTTTACCTTGATTTTTTCAAAAATCCAGGTATTGTATCTGACGTGTTTCTTCTTTTTTTTTTTTTTTTTTTCTTTCCTCAAACCCATCTAAAAAATGCTATTTTTTCTACAGTTTACATGCTAAAATCACCAAACTTGGTCAGTAGAACCCCCCACCTAACCTTCATATAGGGTGTTCACAGTTTGGGGTCAAAGGTCACACAGGGGTCACTAGGGGTCAAAAGGTGATTTTCACTTAAAACGCATTTCCAATTTAGTGAAATGACCTAGGATCGTCAAAATTGGTCCACATATTCCTTTTGACCGTACGCATGTACAAAAGAACGGTTTTTTTAATTAAAAATCATTTGGGGTCACTAGGGGTCAAAATGTCAATTTTCACTCCAGTCACTTAAAATGCTATTTATTCAAGAGAAAATGGCCCATGATTATCAGAATTGGTCAAAAGATTTCTTGGGTCCATGCACATATAGGGTGTTCAGCGATTAAAAGTGACATGTCATACGGGGTCACTAGGGGTCATTGAACTTTACAGGGGTAAAAGTTAAGACATGCTCCGATTTGGACGGGGTTTGTTGCATCTTGTTTAATTTGATGAGCTAAGAAAATAAGTCAATCATATTGACCAGGTCAAATGTCAAGAAGGGGTCACTAGGGGTCAAAATGTAAATTTTCAATTCGATCACTTAAAATGCATCTTGTCTCAGAGGAAATGATTCATGACCTTCATAATTAGTCAAAAGATTCCTTGGGTACATGCACATATAGGGTGTTCAGCGATTAAAAGTGACATGTCATACGAGGTCACTAGGGGTCATTGAAATTTACAGGGGTAAAAGTTAAGACATGCTCCGATTTAGACCGGGTTTGTTGCATCTTGTTTGGTTTGATGAGCCAAGAAAATAAGTCAATCATAATAACCAGGTCAAAGGTCAAGAAAGGGTCACTAGGGGTCGAAATGTAAAATTTTACTACATTAGGACCCCTAGTGACCTTTTCTTGACCTTTGACCCCAAAAAAATGATTAACTTTTTTTCTTGTCTCATCAATGCCTACAAAATGAGCCATCACCGGTCAAAATCGGAGCAAGTCTTAAATTTTACCCTGTGTGTCTTTATATTAATGATTGCCGCTCTGCACTACGAAAACCCTATTGTATATTTCACGGACATAAATTATGCTAATGAGCTCATTAAATGACGTCACTCACATCATTGGGTTTTGCCGATGATTGAAATACGTTGATTGAAATTCTAGGTCGAGTAAAATGATGTTCTTATTTGTTGTCTGTGAGCTTTTCTGATTTTTTTCCCGTATTGGAGTATTTTTTTATTGAAAATAGACAGTTCAAATTAAACGTTGGTTCCAAGTTCAAGTAACAGCACATGTATTAAAGGCGACAGCAAAGGCAATATGCAAGCAACATTTGAGAAAAAACGATGCCCGACTTTGCAAGAAAGTGTACGGGGAAGTGTACGAGTGAACATGACAAACCAAAACATCCTAGTAATAATCATCTCCGTGGCGCAATTGGTTAGCGCGTTCGGCTGTTAACCGAAAGGTTGGTGGTTCGAGTCCAGCCGGGGGCGTTGTTACTTTTTGCATTTAATGCAGATCGACAAATCACAGTAAAAATATATTGACAAAATTACAGACCACTTACACAAAAATCGCATCTGCGCATGCTCCTGTCGCGATCGAAATCTACCACGCAAGCAATGAGAGAGTTTTCATAGTGCTCTGTCCATGTCGTGTTGATATCCGTATAATGTCATATACGGCATTCTATCAACAAATTTGTAATAGAAGTTTGAATTAATGCCAAAAAATTAATATCATAAAGCGGAAATGGAGTTAGATTTCCATTCAAACATCTTCGGACTCAGTACTACAAAAGACATAAGTAGTGACAGAATCAGCAAATCATATAAAGGATTAACAAATTATTTGAGAAAAAGGGGATGCACAAATAATCTTTTCTTATCATCAAATCGTGCCAAACTATGGCACGCCCCAGAGGACAAAAACGTGTTGAGACTAATCTTTCTTTCTTTCCTCAAACCCACCTACAAAATGCATCTCCTCCTACATCTTACATGCTACAATCACCAGACTTGGTCAGTAGAACCCCCAACCTAACCTTCATATAGGGTGTTCACAGTTTGGGGTCAAAGGTCACACAGGGGTCACTAGGGGTCAAAAGGTGATTTTCACTTAAAACGCATTTCCAATTTAGCGAAATGACCTAGGATCGTCAAAATTGATCCACATATTCCTTTTGACCGTACGCATTTACAAAAGAACGGTTTTTAAAAATAAAAATCATTTGGGGTCACTAGGGGTCAAAATGTCAATTTTCACTCCAGTCACTTAAAATGCTATTTTTTCAAGAGGATATGATCCATGATTATCAGAATTGGTCAAAAGATTCCTTGGGTCCATGCATATATAGGGTGTTCAGCGATTAAAAGTGACATGTCATACCGGGTCACTAGGGGTCATTGAACTTTACAGGGGTAAAAGTTTAGACATGCTCCGATTTGGACCGGTTTTGTTGCATCTTGTTTGGATTGATGAGCCAAGAAAATAAGTCAATCATATTGACCAGGTCAAAGGTCAAGAAGGGGTCACTAGGGGTCATTGAACATTACAGAGGTAAAAGTTAAGACATGCTCCTATTTGGACGGGGTTTGTTGCATCTTGTTTGGATTGATGAGCAAAGAAAATAAATAAATCATATTGACCAGGTCAAAGGTCACGAAGGGTCAATAGGGGTCATTGAACTTTACAGGGGTAAAAGTAAAGACATGGTTCGATTTTGACGGGGTTTGTTGCATCTTGTTTGGATTGATGAGCAAAGAAAATAAATAAATCATATTGACCAGGTCAAAGGTCACGAAGGGTCAATAGGGGTCATTGAACTTTACAGGGGTAAAAGTAAAGACATGGTTCGATTTTGACCGGGTTTGTTGCATCTTGTTTGATTTGATGAGCCAAGAAAATAATTCAATTATATTGACCAGGTCAAAGGTCAAGAAGGGGTCAAAAGGGGTCATTGAACTTTAAAGGGGTAACATTTAAGACATGATCCGATTTGGACCGGATTTGTTGCATCTTGTTTTGATTGATGAGCCAAGAAAATAAGTCAATCATTTTAATCAGGTCAAAGGTCAAGAAGGGGTCACTAGGGATCATTTTCTCAAAGAAAAATCAAGGTAGCCTGGTCTTAGACCGGAGCAAGATCTAGTTCGTTTTGTTATTGATTTAAGATTTTTACTTGACATAATATTAGTTTAGTTTGATAAAGTATGTGCTCTTGATTGTTTTTCAAGGATAGCATTGTCACAGTGGTGTACACAAGTTCTCAAGATACCCATTACAGTACTGATCCTGACGGAATGTTTATATACTACTGATAAAGTGTGTGGCAGACAATGGTTATTGAAATACGTGTTTGCGGGGTTTTCCCCAATGTTTCTTTGGAGTTGATTTCCCATTGGCTGTTGTTAACCATGGTGAGAGGAAGTCAAACGTGTAAAATATCAACAGATGGAAAAGAAGCTCGAACATTTATAATTCGATTGGTTCAATATTTGGAAAACATTCGTTCAAGATGTCACAGAACCTCGACCTAGGGAGTGTTCATAAATACCTTGGTGGGGGGGGGGGTATTTATGAACTCTCCCTTTAAATATTGCACTGGAAAATTCTTAGCAAAATGTATCCAACAAAAGAGAATAAAGAATGAGGAAGCTAATATATATTTGTAAAAGTAGTACTAAAATTGATAACATTGGTTTTGTTTAATAGCTGTAAAACAATATGGAAAGAGACTGATAACATATTTTTGCAAAAGTATAATCTAGACATAAAGATATATTGCCGAAATATGTATTATTTGGCTTCCAAATCTTAACATTTTCCACGTGCCCCTTTAATGTTTAATGTTTATTGTATTTTGTGGAAAGTCATACTAATATAATAATAAGGTCACTTATATCCAACGATGGATGGATATTATTAAGAAGAGGATTGAGGAAAAGGACCCTCTTACGGGGAGCCATTTTACATGCTCGTATATTTACTTTGCGCTTCAAATCAACTTAAAAAAACGTACACAATAACATGGTATGATGTTTATAAGATTTGGAAGTACTTGTATTAAAAATGGTTATAAAATATTTATAGTGCTCCAAATTCACGAGAAAAATACTTTCGTAGAATGGCATTCTAAAATCCTAAAAACGAACATGACATCCAGCTTATAGTTATACAAGAGAGTCCATGGAAACAGGTGTGGCCTTTTAGACTATGGTGTGTTAACCCAATATCACTCTGGAAAATGATTCTAGGGATCCAACGAATGGCCTTACATGAAACCTTGCTTACAACATAGTTAAAGGCATATTATGTGATCTTTTCCAAGTAGCGCCCTCTGTCATTGATTTTTTACATGAAACCTTGCAGAAAGAACTTTCGAAGCTGTTTATGATGGTTTTCGTAATAGCCAGTAGCTATACTGATTTAAAATACATCAAAGCAATTCATAGACTCAACCACAAAACCTGAATCTGAATTCAAATGTCAAAGTCGTCACGACTTTGACAAAAATGCATTTGTGATTCCAATGATGAATATAGGATATGTCAATGTCATTGTTTAAAATACACTAACATTCAAATATTACGTGGTTTGCCATGGATAATATGGATGAAAATAAGTTTTCTGCTCAAATTCAAGTAACTATTAATACTTAGTAGGTAGATTATTTTTGATTTGATTAATTATGCTCAATTACATTGAAGAGTTGTTAGCTATAATTTGATAACGAACGCTCCAAAATGGATAGACAAAAATTATTATAACACACCAAAGATTGCTGATGTTTATTAATTAGTACGTCCCGTCCAATTTTCATATTTTTTTAAAAATAAAAAAAGTCCTGATTCACATGGGACACTATTTTTGACTCACCCTGAATTATTGTTATCATTATGATGATATTTTTCTCATTTTGCATACTTTACAATATAGCTACTCACAGCATTGACTCTAGAAGGATAAACATAACATAACAATTAGCATCAACATAGCGCTCTTACACATTATACAATGGTACCACATATCACTTGCACTTTTTATGGCGGTGGAATAAGGGAGTTGTTAACATCTTCTTAAATTGAGTAAGTGAAGGAGGCCGAGAGGAGCTAGGCGTCTTTGCGCAAATAGCTATTCTACTTTGTAAGTATCAAGTGTCGATCAAACAATATCGTCATCGTAACACACGATTAGCACCGCATAAATCTATTGACGACAACGTTTAAAGATATCGATGACGTCTCCCGATATATTCTACTTTGTAAGTATCGTGTGTCTATCAAACAATATCGTCACCGTAACACACGATTAGCTCCGCCTAATTCTATTGACGACAACATTTAAAGATATCGATGACGTCTCCCGATATATCATGACATCATTATCAACCAATCAGCAAGCGCGATTTTTCCGGGATAAATCTTCCGTAATAACAAAACAAAACATAACACAAAATTGTTTTGCGGAAAGGCGTTGTATTAGACTATTTTTATAGAGGGCGCTCACACCCTTTTTTTAATGTGCTCAAACACACCACCACAACGCCTTGATGAAAGGCTATGCTTAACTACATGTCTTACAGTCTCTTTATGATATCGATGATGTCACTTCCACAGGCGTAAATTTCAGATACAATCCATCAAATGTCCTCAGCACAGCCTTGGTCACATACTTTGGTATTCTTGCCGGATCCAAAGAGATGAGAAATCGATGAATCGTCATGGCAATTACTATCTTGATTTCGTTCATAGCAAACTGTTTCCCTATACAGTTCCTATAAAACAAACACAGCCAATGTCAGAATTTTAGAATTATGTGAAACGAAACGCTAAGAAACCAAGCGCTTTAAAACTATTATGTTTTTGTAAATAAAACGAAATAGTTATCACCATGATTACTGAACATACTTAGTTTTACCATAATACAAAACAGATTTTTCAGAAACCATTCTCAAATTTCAAAGTCTTATCTTAAGAATTACTGAACAAATAATAGGCATATTAATTTGTACTTATTTTAATGCATTTCTCATGGTGATTTCAATTATGGTGATGCAATACAATACTATTGACATTTTAAAACATGTTAGAATGTCGTCTGCAAACGCCTGCCGCGTGGAAAGTGTTTAATAACTAACCAAACAACAAAGATAAGTGTTTATGAAAATCCGTGACGTTTCCAAATTCGCATTTTTAATACAATGCTGAGTGTGGCACTGTCTGAATTTGCCCGCGCATTGAGGGGATATTCTTATAAACATAGTTACAAATTTGGCGAGTAATATTCGTTTATCTCATGTTGTTATCGAAAGATATTGGCTCTACCCATTTTGAACACTCTGTAATTACCTTGGGCCGGCAGAGAATGGAACGTACGCATGGGAGTGTCGGTCTCGACTGCATTCCGGCGAGAAGCGATATGGATTAAACACTTCCGGGTCATCCCAATATAACGGATGGTGGTGCATTCCGAGTATTGACACAGTCACAAATGTTCCTGTTAAATTTCAACAGCACATTTATATTATCAAGAGCAAGACGTGAACAAAAGCCTAGCAGGCATTCACAAAAATAAGTAACTTATTGGTCAGACATCATACGGTTGTTTATTCAGAAGATAGACAAGCCTTTCATCAAGGCGTTGTGGTCGGTGTGAGCACCAGGGTGAGCACCTTTAAAAAGTATGAGCGCCCTCTGTAAAAATGATCTAATCGCTCCGCTCGGCTTCCCGCCTCGCTTGACTCGGCGCTCGACGGGTCGGCGTCATGACTCACTTCGCTCGGCGTTCGACAGGTAATTGTGAGAGGTGTCTTGACAAAGATTAAAGGTAGAACTCAAGGACTAGGATTTGTTTACTGATGATTAAGAATTCTTAATATTGTAACAAGAAAGACAAATCGGCAAATAATTATATAATAATAAAAAGCAAATAGGGCCTACATGTGACGTGAAGAACAAGATCAAAATATTATTAAGAATGTTATTTGGAGGTCAGTATAGCAATTCGTTTTTAAATTACCAACGTATGCTCAAATTGTTAATATGATCAAAGGTCTCTTTTCTCCACAGGAGAAATTAGTATAGGAACTCTTTCTAAAAAATAATAATACCTTTAGGTAACATTGCTCCGTCAGGAAACTGGACGTCTTTGATCAACGTTCTTCCTATTGATGGCACAGGTGGATGGATTCTGAAACTCTCTTTGATAAACATAGTCGTGAATTCCAATCGCGATAAATCTTCCCTGTACAAAACAATAAACAGAAAGAAGCGGATTTGAAGCTAAAGTCTATATTTGACTTCCTCTGGACAGTGACGTAACTTAACAGACGCGATATTTACGTACACGTATTAATATCCCGCGACTTCTACGCGTGTGCGAGTGTCTTATTCATAGGTGCACGTGTTTATGCCCTGAATTTCATAATCAATATGTTATGACTATATTAAGGGAGGTACTGTGTTCACATCCAGGATGCACATTTAGATTAGAGGTACAAACATACAGAACTCAACTTTTTTTGTTACGTATAACATACAGAACCCACTTTATCATACACATAAACATAGGCGGCAAGCGGGTAGGTGGAGGCGTTCCCCATAAAACATACAGGAGACGTGTTTTGAATGTCATACTGTGCCGTTTTAGCGTTAGAAATCTGTGCGCGTTTCGCGCGAATTACTTCATTGTTTCATCTCTTTAAGCTCGCATGTTTTAACATGTTTCAACATTGTAAAAACAATTTGAGCTCCCCCTAACCGTATTTTGGCTTCTGCAGCCACTGCACCCATACATTACCATTCAATGTCATCGCTATCTTTGCTAAGCATAATCTTTTGGATCTCTTCGCGACATTTTTGCTGATACTGTGGATGTTTGGCAAGGTTATATAGGCACCATGATATACCGCTGGCAGTGGTATCGTGGCCCTCAAACATGAAAGTGTCTACCTCCTCTCGTATCTCCAAATCAGTCATGCTCTCTCCATTTTCATCCTAAATTACGACACAAAAACATTGAAAATCGTTGAAATTTGATAAAGTATTGTATCCGAATGGGTCTAACTACCCACAATATGCAGTCCCATTTCCATTACAGGACGCTTATAAATTCAGTTATTAGTCAGTTTGCACGAATTAACATATTCGCATATTTATATTCGACCTACAATAGGCCTACCACATGACGTGGCCATAATTAACATAATATCATTGAAAACCGATGTATATTATGGCAATCTTCAGCTCGACGTTTAATTTACGTTCTGTGTGCGTTGACAAAAAAACACGTAACTATAGCCTCCCCACAATCGATACTCTCTATTTTTATGACGCCTTCACACTCCAATACGTTTAAAAGCATGATCTTCTCCATACTGTTAACACGCCCATTTTCTCGCCAATAACCATGTAGCTTAAAAACACAGCCAAACAAATGGTTTTAAATCAATATTTCTCACTTATCAATCGATTTTTTTCTACATCGATTTTTACTCCGTTGGTGAAATTGTTTGAAATTATTTTTTTACCAAACAGGCTAGATAAACATTTGAATGAATCTTTTCGGCACATTTTGATACCAAACATAGCACCTAACAAAAAAACCCCACCATGATTAGCACCATTTATTGAAAGTTAGTCACTTTTCAAAAGTCACATTTTCAATACACTACGCGGAAGAAAACACCAATTGTTAACAAGCACATACGCCGTATCAGTCCCGTGTTGATCGCTGCGCATTTCCCCTCAATGGGCGGGCTAATTCAAAGTGTCATGCATGGGTGAGGGGTATGAATGTAAAGGGATTTTTATGGAATGGAGAAACGGTTGCACTGTGTGATCAATTGCCCGCCGGTCAATCCTGGTTATAACAGTGTCACACACGGAGTGAACCTCACACACACCCACACACCTCCCGCGTAGTGTATTGAAAATGTGACTTTTGAAAAGTGACTAATTTTCTTTAAATGGCACTAATCATGGTTTATCTTTGTTGCTATGTGTTATGTTTGGTAAACGTGCCTAAAAGATTCATCCAAAATGTCTATCTAGCCTGTTTGGTAAAAACATAATCGTTACTTTAAACATGTTAAATGACCTAAACAAAGTGTACGACTTTCTTTTGTTGGGCATTTATTTTCAGTCTCATTATGTATACTATACGCTTTATTCCGTCATTACGGTAAATAATATCGCACCCGGGAGCTGGTACATCGTGTATGAATATAATAAGAAAGCGAATACTTGTATTTGTGTATGCTGACTGTTACGGTTTGTACAATGGACAAGCTTATTATGTATTATATACCCATATCAATTATAATAATTGCATGTTCATTTAAATACGAGGGTCGTTCAATAATTAATGAAAGTGATCATGGTATGGGATGCATGAGTGATTCTATTGAGGGATAATGTGATCAATACAAAGTATGAACCTTGGTCTTTCAAACAATACACTTTTGGATTGTTAGATACCTTTGGTTATGTAATGTCATTAACATAAACACAATAGGTTTCAGACACTGACTGAAATCTGTCAATTATTTGGCTGGATATGTAATATGTTGAAAATGGGTTGATTGATACATTTGCGTATATCTCGGCAATGCAAGCATACAAACAGATAACACTTGGCACATAGTTAGAACACACACTTATCTCTGCTTGACACTCTTTTCTAGATCTGAATCCCTTGATACAAACAAGAAGGGACCATCTCAAATGTGCTTTTATTTAGCAAAATCCGCAATAATATACCTTAGAAAACAACAAAGGATAAAGAACAATGGAGGGATTATAATTTAGTAAATTGTTGTGGGATGTAAAGCAATGATAGTGGGGATTTCAAGAAGAGCTGTTCATAAAATGTCCTTAAACCATTGAAATTATGCGACGATTACTTTAACAATACATATCTAGTAGCTCTAAAGATAGCAGTAATGAGAGAGGTGGTGGCAGCCATCTTTGATTGATACGTTCATGTATAACTTTATTTTGACTATTACAATATTTAAACACATTGATTTAAGCATTTTTCATTATTTCTGATTAGAATTTGAAGGCACAGCAAGCTTTTATCTGGTAAATTTCATGATTTTAGCCATTTGTGGCCCTGTTCAAAATTATCTGCCGTCTGCGCATGCGCATATTTTCTGCAGGTTCCATGCGAATAAGTTCAGATAATTAGTTAGCTATCATATGGAATCTTCCAAACTGGTTAATTGCTTGGATTTTTCCTAAATTGTTTGATTTTCCGAAATATTAGTGATTCCTGACTGAGCATTTTTAACTGAAAATTGGCTATTTGAAATACTAATATTTGTATACATTTTATTTGATTGCCTCTCCTTACTTTTTCCTCTTATACTACATATATCAAATTACACAGGGATTAAAGTTATTGTCTTTTGTATCATACTTACGCGAAAAAAATGGGATTTTACCTGCTTCTGGTGTCATGTTATGCAATCTTCTTACCACATGTTTTATACAAACAATTCAAATTTCCTGCCAAATAACTGACTTAGCAGTGTCCCAAGTGTACTTACTTTGAGACAATGCTATGACGTCATAGTTCACACTTATAAATCCAAAACTGTATTGTTTGAAAGATAAAGGTTCATACTTTATATTGATCACATTATCCCTCAATAGAATCACCCATGCATCCCATACCATGATCACTTTCATTATTTATTGAACGACCCTCGTATTAACATTTTTTTTTAAAATAACACAAATTATTAAATTCTACCTTGGCTTCAATGAGTATGTCTAAGAAGTCCATATATTTTCTTCCGCGACGAGGATTTGTCTCGTTTCCAGATGTCAATCTCTCTAACTCTTTTCTTCTCTCGCGAATTGTAGTTTCGGCTTTATCGTGTACTATTCGACACTGCTTGACGAAACGTCGACCCAGCGGAGAAATGTAGAAAATGGGATCATAATGATACGGGAAAAAACGGGTTCGTTGGACCAAGCTATCCGTTATTTCGTAGACGGCTTGAATGTACGGATTTTCTCTGTGAAACATAAATTGATGACAACTTTAAAGTAATTGTTATATCTTATTTGATAATAAACAGCTTTTTGTAAGATTACCTAAAAAGAGAGGAAAACCCCAGATCAATTAGATGATTCGCTATGTGCCCGGGGTGCTCAGTGGTCAGTGGTTACAAGGGATATCATGCGCGTCCAAGGACTTTCAAAAAATACCCTTAAAGGGGGCTGTGGACTCTCAGGTACAGCCTCCGTAAAACTGCCGTAACTTCTTCAATATTCATTTAATCTTTATAAACGTATACAGTTTTTTGCACGAAAGGGTTCAATTAATCCAACCATGATAATGAAATTGACCATTTTGGAAAAAATTATAAAAAACACGTTTTTTGAGCCATTTTAGGTTCTGCAGAGATAACTCAAAAAATAAATAAGATATTAAAAAAAAACCAAAAAACCGCTCCTAGGGAATGTTATCAGGATTAACATAAAACTAGTATGACAAAATTTGACAAAATATATTTTGAGTGCAAAAAACTGTATACGTTTATAAAGATTAAATGAATATTGAAGAAGTTACGGCAGTTTTACGGAGGCTGTACCTGAGAGTCCACAGCCCCCTTAAATACGTAATCGTGTTAATGTGAACAAGTATGGCACAGTATTTTACATTCCCTTAGCAAGTATATAATATCAGTATTTACAATTCCCTAACCAAGTACTCAAAATATTTTGATACCCTAAGCAAGTAATCTGTATAGTTTGAACCTCTTACCGCGCATGACACATTTGTAACCCTTTTCCCTTCCCTAATATAAAAGCTAAAAGTATTATGAAACAAATGCCGAGCTGATTTATCAGATCACTTGCGAAGGATACAATTTGAGAAATATATCTCGCCCATGTATCATGTCTATCTATAATCCTCATGGAGCAAATAAGGACCCTAAATACGAAAGCCAATTATGTAAAAAGTATACCCTTTTTTCTTAATTTGGCTTGTTTTGATACCCTATTCACGTTACGTAAGTACCGTGCCCCAGCTTGAAAAACTACCCTAATTACGTGATTTCTTGGAGACGCATGATACCCCTCTTGTAATGACCACTGAGCACCCCAGAGCTATGTGTATGTGCATCATCCTTTAATCCCCCATTCAAAATATATGTGACGAAGGGTATATACTATCATTTCTGCATATAATTATACCTCGGTTGATTCCAATAACCGTTTTCGTTAATTAAGCACCACGTACACAGCGGCAAAATAAAGCACAACACAGACGCTGGAAACTTGTGTGGCGTACAGTTAAACTCCTGAACGTGGTGACGCACCAACTATGTTCTCATAATAAATAGCGCATAATATATCGCAAATCGGACAAATAACACGACAAACAATATTACACTGCTTAAATGTTATCCAAACTCAGATTTTAATAATTTTACCTACCCATTTTGCTGACATTTACTTTCATAGCTAAATGAACATTTCAAGAGGCTGTCAAGAGTCATAAGACTAACGGGATGGAAAACATCTAGGAACTCTCCATTTGCTTCGGCTAACTTCCCCTTTAAAATACAAGAAAACCCGTATAATTAAAGATTCTCAACCTTATTTTCTACTTAAATGATGTGAAATTATCTGGTGATTTATATTATGATTCATAATAATTGAGACTAAACGTGACGCATGCGCGATTTCCAACACCAAGTATGCGTCTAGTATGCGTTGGCCCATGTGTGGCCTTTGTGCCGAGGTGGTGCGATCACATAGGTATGTGACACCGGCCAATCACACGCTCTCTATTCTTTCGCGGTCTGTTTCGGTTTGTCCGGTGCACGTCACATTGTTTGCTGGGACCATAAGGAACAGTTGGCAAAATAACTCCCGTACACCCTTTGTGCTTGCTTTTGGGATGGGGGAGAGCATAAAACATTATACACCACTAATTTGCTCAAAATAGGTTCTAACGCCTGTTACCCTGTGCAACTAGGGCCAAGAATTCGGTATTGTATTGTTGCAGTGTGCGAACGTTCACTATGGTGATGCAAATATTAGGGTGAAGTTAAACTGCCAGGAGATCAAGATCACGATTCCAATATGGTCTCAGCTAATCCTACAAAATATTGTCTTTGTATTATTGGTGTTGGGGCATCTAAGGGCAATATCGCTATATTTAATTACTAGCACTGCAGTTATTTATTTGAAAAGGAAACATGGAATTCGCCCCAGACGGCCTCCGAGATGAATCTTCGAGCTATAATCGGGTTGTTTAATTCTTTAGAAATGTATATTTGCTAACAGCAAAAAACACTTCAAAGAAATTAGATGTCCTTTAAAGAAGAGTGATGCAATAAATGATATAAATGTAACCAGTCTGCTCCGGAACGGGAGCGCGTTCGGCTTGAAGGCGTGCTATTTTGTAACGCACTGCGGCGGCAAGTGAATGAAGTCCGTCTTCCGCAGGTTGACGAATAAGTTCGATATTTCAATAGAGGACAGGATTGGGAACGGGACTTGCAATAGAGGACAGGCTTGGGGGAACGGGACTACGTTTCCAATTGAACGGTATCCCGTCACAGTAATTTTCAAGATTGAAAGAAATCCTATTTTGTCGATTTTCAACCATAAGATAAGTCTCTTATCTCTGAGATAATGTTAAAAAAATTATCACCATATAATACTACAATGCTCATATTTCACGTAAACATTATCACACTTTCTCTTAAAATTCATAAAATTGTGTAGAACTAGCCTAGAAAATAGTAGTCTCATCGCGGTATATAGGCTCAAAAAGGTGTAATTTCGACCTGTATTGCGAGATGCTGGGGTCAAGGGTGAGATAAAATCATCGGGCTAGCTGCTGCGAGGAATTCTAGTACCTAGACTGCCCTCAATTTGTTAAAATGTTAATATTTATTCAACTATTTAGGGTAGAAAAGCAAAAAAGCAATGATTGCATAAATTGACGGGTACACGTTACCACGGTGGCACACACCCGTCAATTTGTAACGCCATAAAGTGAAACGGGCTCTCGTTCCGGAGCTGGTAATGGGGTCATAACGCTCCTTCCCCTTCACATTGACAACGATAACACTATAAAATAAAATACGGTACATATGGCTTGCTTTATTATGCAAGTTATGAAACAATGAACACAAAATGTCTATTTACCAAGAACTCCTTGGTTGAATCCCCAAAGATCTTGATATACGGTTTAAGAATTTCGTAATGAAATCCTGGTGTCAGAAGTCGTCGATGTCTCGACCATTTATTCCCTTCAGATGTAAGAAGTCCATCGCCGAGCCAGGGTCTTAGAAAATTGTACAGTATGTTATCCTTAGAATCTGATAAATAAATAAAATGTCGTGAAGAAATATGTGATGCGGTCTATGAAAACAAGTCGGATGTAGCAAAATGGGAACTAAGGATTATGGGTAAAATTTAAAAAAGAAGAAGTTTTTTTTAAATTTATTTTTTATTTTTTAGAACATTAATTTCGAATACTTCGCCGAGCCAGGGTCTTAGAAAATGGTACAGTATGCTATCCTTTGAATCTGATGGTGTTTAAAATAAAATGTCGTGAAGAAATATACAGGATTGCTGCGTCTAATGCACATATCAGTTGTATGACGCACTATACGACCCCCGGGAGCGTATTTTCTTTATGCAACTATAATGGGATGCATAGACGACAGATGATGTACACATAGATGGTATCGCTGTACGGAATAAAGCGTAGTAACACAATGGGATGCATCCCGTTATGGTTGTAGAAAGAAATTAAGCCCCCCGGGACAGGAGCGTCACGGGTGCGTCATTTACCACTACATTCTTGATGTCATTAATGATGTCATGCCTTATTGGAACGGATAAATATATTTTGATGAAATGAACAGAGTAAGTAGGAAACATGTTACCCTTTATTGCAAACGTAAGACATATACTGCAATGCTTGTTTTTATTTTTTTTAAATACTGTACGGTATAAATCATTCTGGGACACGGTATAAATCATTCCAGTTCAGTCAACAATGATGTATGACGGTGGGGTGCGTCATTTGAGACAGTTATGGTCCGTCAGAATTAATAAATAGTGTACCGTCATTGTATAGCAAATGTCCGTCACGTTTGTGACACAGGGGTGAGTCATGGTACGTGAGAAAGTGACGCACCTCGGTAAAGTGACGCACCATTCCCGGGGGTAGTATATATAGTGCGTCATACAACTGATATGTGCATAAAACAAGTGTAAACAAATTGTGTATAATGCTGTACCTTTTATTGGCTTACTTGTGGACAATCTGCTTTTTGACCACCCTGAGAACTACCTGTCGATTGGTCGACATTTAGAATGTGTCAAATATTGTGCCAATCAGAGACATTATTAGAATGAGTACAATTTTCAAAACAATTAGCATAACATATTTATAAGCAAAACTGTAATTGGTTATCAAGATGATTATATCATACAATTGACCAATGGGAATTATTGTACGAAAGACAGTTAGGGCCGTATTCGCGTACGTAGTAAAACACAGTTTTAAGCTAAACGCGCTAAACTTAAACACGTGTCTAACGCACTGAGAAGTGTCTAACTTTAAACATGGGTACGAGGGTAGTTTAAGGCGCGTTTAATTAAATAAATACACGAACTGTATGCCTTGAATGATTACTCAACCGTGCCCGGTATAAGCTGCCGAGTAGATCGTGTAGTATTCAAAATACAGTGCGTTTGGGGTATTCAGTCGATATCAACACATCAACACAACAAAAATAAATATCTGTATACAGTAACGCACAACCACCCTGGGGACGAGATGCGCAGAGTTTAAAACCGTGTTTAGTTACATACGTTGTTTAAAAGATAAACTCGCGTTTGAGGAAGACACAAGTTTAGTTAAACACAGTTTTAAGCTAAAATCGTGTTTAGTACGAGAATACGGCCTTTAGTGTCCAGGGGGGTTAACCATTAGTCTTTGAAAGGAACTCAAACCAACAAACCTACCAGCGTTTGCAAGACATGCTTTTACGTAATCTGGACTGACGACGATCACCAACGCCATAAATGGACCAATCCATACTCGACCAATATCTTTCCATTTGCTCAATTTCGCCAAGAAATACTCTACACGCCCCTGCCCCTCCGGTGGTAACTGTTATCAATAATGATAAAGATTCAATAGTAATAATAAACATAATTAATTAATAATAAGTAATAACGAATAAATAATTAAATTAAATTAAAAAACAAACAAAACAGTCATAATATTAATATCATAAACATGTTATTTTCCAATACAAAAAGGGAATTGATAAACAAACCAACCAAAGTTCAAGCGACAAATAATGATCAACGAAACAAACAATATAGGACTTACATGATGTATATCGCCGAACAAGAAGTGACCTTTCAGCCCGAAATCACCAAAAGACTTTGTCAAACGCTGTAGTTTCCTTCTTCTTTGGAACAGCTCATAAATTGTTAAGGTACATTTGGCTAACAAAAATACTAAGCCAATCTGCAACAACAGGTTCACACTGCTCGGTAACATGTTTTTGAGACTAGCCTACACGGGAACCGCGTGACGACCACAGGCGCGTGACATCGTAAATGACTTTCAGTCGTTATTTGATGACTATTTTTACCATAAACTTGATTGTTCGTCACCGTGTGATCAACAATAATCAAATATTGTTGTAGTAATGACCTTTGCACTGAGTTTATTATCATTATCTCTGGTTCAATCAAGGCATGGTTCAACGCTGATATATAATACGTGACAATATTATACGTATGAATCCTAGTACTGCATGGCGGCAGTGCTGAAGAACGTTACATACAGGTATAATAGTATACATGTACGCCGCGCCGGGATGTACGCACAACTCAAAAAGTATAACTCTTAACCCTAACCCCCCTGAGTGCTAACAAATTCTAATCCAAAGTCCCTCTCCAAACGCATGCGCCGTCGGTTTTCGATGACGTAGTCAACCGAGCCTATATAATGAGTGCAGTATACTGCACGAATGTGTAGCTGAGGGCCGTGGCTTAGTGGTGGGAAGGTGGGGCTTGAGAACGGAGGGTCCCCGGATCGAATCCCGGCAGGTTCCCGGAGATTTAGTTGGTGTTTTTTCCTCGAAAATTGTGATCCCGGTCAAAAATCCTAAACCGGGGTTAGGGTTATGGTAAAATTTTTTTTTAAAAATGTGTGTTCTATTAACCCTAACCCCCCTGAGTGCTAAAAAATGCTAATCCAAAGTCCCTCTCCAAACGCATGCGCCGTCGGTTTTCGATGACGTAGTCAACCGAGCCTATATAATGAGTGCAGTATACTGCACGAATGTGTAGCTGAGGGCCGTGGCTTAGTGGTGGGAAGGTGGGGCTTGAGAACGGAGGGTCCCCGGATCGAATCCCGGCAGGTTCCCGGAGATTTAGTTGGTGTTTTTTCCTCGAAAATTGTGATCCCGGTCAAAAATCCTAAACCGGGTTAGGGTTATGGTACATTATAACCGTTTAATTACTACTCCTCTTTATTTCGAGATATTGTTCTTGAAGAATGTTTAAGAATTATTACAGAATAACAGCATAAAAGACAAGACATGGTTTAGATGTCAATTTGGCGCCTATTCATTGGAAGTGGATGGTATGATAGGCATGCGGTGTGCAGGCTGTTTTGTAATTGCTCAATGAGACATCGCGGATCCCACTCACACTATCTGCTTGTGAATTATTAAAAACGGTGAATAAATAAATTGCTCGCTACTACACGAGTACAAATGGTACTTTGTCTACTATTTTGAGCTTTAACTTCCTGTCCTGAATTAACAAGTTTTTGCTTGTTATAAGCTCAAATTGACGACGAAAACAATTCTTCACATTTTTATAATTTAGAAGGTGGATGCTCCGATCACTTTAGTTTTTTTTCCCGATAAACATATTTTGATATCAGAAGAAACCCCATATTTTTTCTCATTATTTCTGTACAATTTTTGGCGCAAGATGTTTTCCCGTTTAAAAGTTTAGGCCAATCACATGGCAAGTTATATTTTTTTAGCACTGTATATAATTTGACAGGGAACAAAGGTCATTTCCGTGTGTGGCAGACAAAGGTTATTGAAATACGTGTTTGCGGGGTTTTCCCCAATGTTTCCATTGGCTGTTGTTAACCATGGTGAGAGGAAGTCAAACGTGTAAAATATCAACAGATGGAAAAGAAGCTCGAACATTTATAATTCGATTGGTTCAATATTTGGAAAATATTCGTTCAAGATGTCACAGAACCACGACCTAGGGAGTGTTCATAAATACCTTGGTGGGGGGGGGGGGGGGGGGGGGGTGGAAAAAATATGTCCAACCCCCCCCCCCCCTCCCCCCACCACCAAAGTATTTATGAACACTCCCTTTAAACATTGCACTTGAAAATTCTTAGCAAAATGTGTCCAACAAAAGAGAATAAAGAAGGAGGAAGCTAATATATATTTGTAAAAGTTGTACCAAAATCGATAACATTGGTTTTGTTTAATAGCTGTAAAACAATATGGAAAGAGACTGATAACATATTTTTGCAAAAGTATAATCTAGACATAAAGATATATTGCCGAAATATGTATTATTTGGCTTCCAAATCTTAACACTTTCCACGTGCCCCTTTAATGTTTAATGTTTATTATATTTTGTGGAAAGTCATACTAATATAAAAATAAGGTCACTTATGTCCAAAGATGGATGGATATTATTAAGAAGAGGATTGAGGAAAAGGACCCTCTTACGGGGAGCCATTTTATATGCTCGTATATTTACTTTGCGCTTCAAATCAACTTAAAAAACGTACACAATAACATGGTATGCTGTTTATAAGATTTGGAAGTACTTGTATTAAAAATGGTTATAAAATATTTATAGTGCTCCAAATTCACGAGAAAAATATTTTCGTAGACTGGCATTCTAAAATCCTAAAAACGAACATGTCATCCAGCTTATACAAGAGAGTCCATGGAAACAGGTGTGGCCTTTTAGACTATGGTGTGTTAACCCAATGTCACTCTGGAAAATGATTCTAGGGATCCAACGAATGGCCTTACATGAAACCTTGCTTAAAACATAGTTAAAGGCATATTATGTGATATCTTCCAAGTAGAACTTTCGAAGCTGTTTATGATAATAATAATAATAATAATTAGTATTTATATAGCGCCTTTCCAAAGTGATCAAAGCGCTGTTATTTCGCTGCTGGTGAATCATCAGAATGAGATCGCATCAACTAGGGTGCTGCCAATTTCCAGCGCAAACCTATCCGCACTTAGATTGTAACATCCACCATTTTTCAATGCAGCTCCCCAAATACCATTGGGTCAAGGAAGTTTGTGATAACCGGAACAACTAATCACAGATTTTGAAAGCAGAAGGAAACCGGAGGATCCCGGAGAAAACCTGCGAGAGCGTGTATGGATCGTGATAAACCAAATGCACATAAAGCCCGACCGAGCACAGATTTCGAACCCGGGATTCATTGGTGCAAAGCGAGGGTATCTAC
Source organism: Ophiura sarsii (assembly GCA_035610835.1). Taxonomy (NCBI): domain Eukaryota; kingdom Metazoa; phylum Echinodermata; class Ophiuroidea; order Amphilepidida; family Ophiuridae; genus Ophiura; species Ophiura sarsii. The sequence continues at coordinate 11,183,504 of CM069445.1, forward strand.
CGCTGCGCCAACACGCTCTCCCATGGTTTTCGTAATAGCCAGTAGCTATACTGATTTAAAATACATAAAAGCAATTCATAGACTCAACTACAAAGCCTGAATCTGAATTCAAATGTCAAAGTCCGTGTCAAAGTCGTCACCGACTTTGACAAAAATGCATTTGAGATTCCAATGATGAATATAGGATATGTCAATGTAATTGTTTAAAATACACTCAAATTCAAATATTACGTGGTTTGCCATGGATAATATGGATGAAAATAAGTTTTCTGCTCAAATTCAAGTAACTATTAATACTTAGTAGGTAGATTATTTTTTATTTGATTAATTATGCTCAATTACATTGACGAGTTGTTAGCTATAATTTGATAACGAAAGCTCCAAAATGGATAGACAAAAATTATTATAACACATCAAAGATTGCTGATGTTTATTAATTAGTACGTCCCGTCCAATTTTCATATTTTTCAAAAATAAAAAAGTCCTGTTTCACATGGGATACTTTTTGTGACTCACCCTGAATTATTGTTATTATTATGATGTTATTTTTCTCATTTTGCACACTTTACAATGTAGCTACTCACAGCATTGACTCTAGAAGGATAAAAATAACATAACAATTAGCATCAACATAGCGCTCTTACACATTATGACCACCTAACGCTAAAAACAGTGTTATATATCACTTGCACTTTTTATGGCGGTGGAATAAGTGAGTTTTTAACATCTTCTTAAATTGAGGAAGTGAAGGAGGCCGAGAGGAGCTATTCTGCTGTGTAAGCATTGTGTGTCGATCAAGTCGTCATCGTAACATTTTGATTAGCTCCGCCTAATTCTATTGACGACAACGTTTAAATACAGTTGATATCGATGACGTCTCCCGATATATCATGACATCATTATCAACCAATCAGCAAGCGCGATTTATCCGGGATAAATCTTCCGTAATAACAAAACAAAACATAACACAAAATTGTTTGCGGAAAGGCGTTGTATTTAGACTATTTTTACAGAGGGCGCTCACACCCTTTTTTTTAAGGTGCTCAAACACACCACCACAACGCCTTGATGAAAGGCTATGCTTAACTAACATGTCTTACAGTCTCTTTATGATATCGATGATGTCACTTCCACAGGCGTAAATTTCAGATATAATCCATCAAATGTCCTCAGCACAGCCTTGGTCACATACTTCGGTATTCTTGATGGATCCAAAGAGATGAGAAATCGATGAATCGTCATGGCAATTACTATCTTGATTTCGTTCATAGCAAACTGTTTCCCTATACAGTTCCTATAAAACAAACACAGCCAATGTCAGAATTTTAGAATTATGTGAAACGAAACGCTAAGCAACCAAGAGCTTTAAAACTATTATGTTTTTGTAAATAAAACGAAATAGTTATCACCATGATCACTGAACATACTTAGACACTTTCCACGAGGCTATTAGTTTATCATAATACAAAACAGATTTTTCAGAAACCGTTCTCAACTTTCAAAGTCTTATCTTAAGAATTACTGAACCAAGACCATGAATACTAGGCATATTAATTTGTACTTATTTTAATGCATTTCTCATGGTGATTTCAATTATGGTGATGCAATACAATACTATTGACATTTTAAATCATGTTAGAATGTCGTCTGCAAACGCCTGCTGCGTGGAAAGTGTTTAATAACTAACGAAACAACAAAGATAAGTGTTTATGAAAATCCGTGACGTTTCCAAATTCGCATTTTCAACACAATGCTGAGTGTGGCACTGTCTGAATTTGCCCGCGCATTGAGGGGAAATTCTTATAAACATATTTACAAATTTGGAGAGTAATATTCGTTTATCTCATGTTGTTATCGAAAGATATTGGCTCTACCCATTTTGAACACTCTGTAATTACCTTGGGCCGGCAGAGAATGGAACGTACGCATGGGAGTGTCGGTCTCGACTGCATTCCGGCGAGAAGCGATATGGATTAAACACTTCCGGGTCATCCCAATATAATGGGTGGTGGTGCATTCCGAGTATTGATACAGTCACAAATGTTCCTGTTAAATTTCAACAGCACATTTATATTATCAAGAGCAAGACGTGAACAAAAGCCTATAGCAGGCATTCACAAAGATTAGTAACTTGTGAGAGGTGTCCTGACAAAGATTAAAGGTAGAACTCAAGGACCAGGATTTGTTTACTGATGATTAAGAATTCTTAATATTGTAACAAGAAAGACAAATCGGCAAATAATTATATAATAATAAAAAGCAAATAGGGCCTACATGTGAAGAACAAGATCAAAATATTAATAAAAATGTTATTTGGAGGTCAGTATAGCAATTCGTTTTTAAATTACCAACGTATGCTCAAATTGTTAATATGATCAAAGGTCTCTTTTCTCCACAGGAAAAATTAGTATTGGAACTCTTTCTAAAAAATAATGTTACCTTTTGGTAACATTGTTCCATCAGGAAACTGGACGTCTTTGATTAACGTTCTTCCTATTGATGGCACAGGTGGATGGATTCTGAAACTCTCTTTGATAAACATAGTCGTGAATTCCAATCGCGATAAATCTTCCCTGTACAAAACAATAAACAGAAAGAAGCGGATTTGAAGCTAAAGTCAATTTGACTTCCTCTGGACAGTGACGTAACTTTAAAAAGATGCAATATTTACGTACACGTATTCATATCCCGCGACTTCTACGCGTGTGCGAGCGTCTCATACATAGGTGCGCGGGTTTATGCCCTGAATTTCATAATCAATATGTTATGACTATATTAAGGGAGGTACTGTGTTCACTTCCAGGATGCACATTTAGATTAGGGGTACAAACATACAAAACCCAACTTTTTTTGTTACGTATAACATACAGAACCCACTTTATCATACATAATAAACATAGGCGGCCGAAGCGGGTAGGTGGAGGCGTTTCCCATAAAACAAACAGGGGACGTGTTTTGAATGTCATACTGTGCCGTTTTAGCGTTAGAAATCTGTGCGCGTTTCGCGCGAATTGCTTCATTGTTTCATCTCTTTAAGCTCGCACGCTTTTAACATGTTTCAACATTGTAAAAACAATTTGGGCTCCCCCCTACTATGTTGGCTTATGCTGCCACTGCACCCATACATTACCATTCAATGTCATCGCTATCTTTGTTAAGCATAATCTTTTGGATCTCTTCGCGACATTTTTGCTGATACTGTGGATGTTTGGCAAGGTTATATAGGCACCATGATATACCGCTTGCAGTGGTATCGTGGCCCTCAAACATGAAAGTGTCTACCTCCTCTCGTATCTCCAAATCAGTCATGCTCTCTCCATTTTCATCCTAAATTACGACACAAATACAATGAAAATCGTTGAAATTTGATAAAGCCTTGTATCCGAATGGGTCTAACTACCCACAATATGCAGTCCCATTTCAATTACAGGACGTTTATAAATTCAGTTATTAGTCAGCTTTTGCACGAATTAACATATTCGCATATTTATATTCGACCTACAATAGGCCTACCACATGACCATGATGACGTGGCTATAATTAACATAATATCATTGTACACCGATGTATATTATGACAATCATCAGCTCGACGTTTAATTTACGTTCTGTGTGCGTTGACAAAAAAACACATAACTATAATAGCCTCCCCACAATCGATACTCTCTATTTTTTGTTTGACACTCCAATACGTTTAAAAGCATGATCTTCTCCATACTGTTAACACGCCCATTTTTTTTCTCGCCAATATACTGTAGCCTACATGTAGCTTAAAAACACAACCAAACAAATGGTTTTAAATCAATATATCAATCAATATCAATCGATTTTTTTTCTCCGTTGGTTAAATTGTTTGAAATATATTTTTACCCTCAGGCCCACCGTCATATTTGAGCTAGAACGAAACATCTACCAATTATTCTGTATTTTCGAACCCAAACCACTAGTAGAGGAGCTTGGCACATCCGGGAGGCGAATTGATTAACAGTAAACAACATTTGGCCAAACACTGTATACATGACTCATGACAAAATAATTGTGCACAAATTTGCTCGAAACGAGTTGGAACGCCTATTGTACTCAGTTGCTAGGACCAAAACTGTGTATTGTACTGATGCAGGCAAGTGTGTAAAATGTGCACTATAATGCAAATATATGGGCGGAGTTAAACTACCCAGACGAATGCACGACTTGATTCACGCCCCAACAATTCCCATACAAACAACACATTGAGAGAACTCGATTGGTGGTTATGTGCAAATAAAGCGCTTGAGACTTGTCACTGTGTGGAGCTATTGACCAAATAAGATTACATGAGCAATTACACGAAAAGGATTGTTAGAAAAAGCTCCCGAAAATGTTCAATAGATTTATATAGGCACACAATTGTTTGCTAGTCAATTGATGACAATATGATAAAGTAGTATAGGTATTATAGTTGTCCAATTGCCAAATATTGTCCTGGTAAAACACACATCTTTTAACAAATAACCAATAACTTTGAAATAATATGAGCTACTTTATAATAATTATTCAGTTTCAAATAATGTGGTTTTAGAAGCAGCAAAAATATTGGGCTTAATATACTTACACCCTGCTTATACCAGAGCTTATACTATCTACGGACCAAAACATTTAAATTTGTTGCAAATCCAAACATTAATATTTAAAATAAGACCACAACGACATTGAAAATCCAACACAAAATATTCTCTATAGGCCTAATGTTTTTACATTGTGCTCTGCTCGTCCCTCTATATAATTATTTGTTAAGGTATCCTGTGGGGGGGGGGGGGGGGGGGGGGTTAAAATGATCAGTGTTTTAGTCACGTAATTGTTGTCGTAACACCGTGGTAAAACGTAGGGCCTTGTAACTGTTTCCCCCAATGTGCTTAGGAAAAACGTCAATTTTTCGAAAAATTGGGGTTATAGAAGGCATATTTTCGGGTTGTCGTCGGGTTTTTGCGGGTTTTTTTTGTGTGTAAATAATGACAGCGAAGGGCTACGGAAACACCAAGAACTATTATTCATTCCGCATCGGTTTGTCAGTTGATAATATTGTTGACTGCCTTTATTATTTGACACCTCCTTGGTTCAATGGCTTGATATTTCCATATAGACGGTATAATTATTATATTCAATGATCGAATGATGCTGATTTAGGAAAACAGAGGGTTTAAATTGATAACTCAAACATATGCATGTATGAGATTCACTGCTGAAATGTAGTCAGCCGTCTGACCAGAGAGATGTTGGTCTGACTATGATGGTATTACTATTATTCCTTGGTTGGATACACACAATACGGTGCGGTACACACACACACACAGCACAAGCGTACATTATAACTGGTTGCTGAATTGCCACTAGTCAAATAACGACCATCCATTCGGAAAACCATTCAAATGCATGTTTCAAATACGGTAGGCGGAGCCGTCACCATATATGGTGTGTATTCAAGCAGAACTCGTAGCAACCAGCGTGTAATGGACTGAAATCTCCGGACCATATTCTGGTCCGGTAATTCGAGCAAATCAGTGTTCTCTGTGTTCGTAATGTGTATTATCAATCTCATCATGTATACTATACGCTTTATTCCGTCATTACGGTAAATAATATCGCATCCGGGAGCTGGTACATCGTGTATATGAATATAAATAAGCGAATACTTTTATTCGTGTATGCTGACGGTTTGAACATGTACAATGGACAAGCTTATTAGGTATTGTATACCAATTATAATAATTGCATGTTCATGTAAATATTAACTTTTTTTGTAAATAACACAAATTATTAAACTTCTATACCTTGGCTTCAATCAGTATGTCTAAGAAGTCCATATATTTTCTTCCGCGACGAGGAATTGTCTCGTTTCCAGATGTCAATCTCTCTAACTCTTTTCTTCTCTCGCGAATTGTAGTTTCGGCTTGTTCGTGTACTATTCGACACTGCTTGACGAAACGTCGACCCAGCGGAGAAATGTAGAAAATGGGATCATAATGATACGGGAAAAAACGGGTTCGTTGGACCAAGCTATCCGTTATTTCGTAGACGGCTTGAATGTACGGATTTTCTCTGTGAAATATAAATTGATGACAACTTTAAAGTAAGCGGTAAAGTAAGTCTACTATATTGTTGCTTTAAAGCTTTCGAGGACGAGGAACTTCTGCGTTGTAGAGTAAAATAATGTTGTAGCTACATGTATTTTGCTATTCAATGTGGTTTCATACTGTATACAAATATATTGACTGCCTGAGTGTAATAGTAAGAACTATGTCACGAGGTCAAATTTGGTTTTGTCCAATACACGAAGCGAAGCCGAGTGTGATGGAACAATCCAAATTGGACCGAGGGAAATAGTTTAATAAATTGCACAAATAGTGTAGGCTATAGTAAAACTCACATGGATAAAATCAGGCCTATAATATATTCTATATACATGCAAAAACTAAGTCTACTATTGTTATTGTTGCATTAAAAGCTTTCTTGGACGGGGAACTTCTGCGTTAAAGAGAGAAATATAAAGTATTGCTACAGGATATATTTTGCTATTCAATGTGGTCTCCTATTGTATAGTATAGACTGTACGAGGGTCGTTCAATACATATGAAAGTGATCATGGTACGGGATGCATGAGTGATTCTATTGACAGATAGTGTGATCAAAACAAAGTATGAACCTTTGTCTTTCAAACAATACACTTTTGGATTTTAGGTATGAACTATGACGTCATAGCAATAGCTTAAAGTAACTACACTCTAGACACTGCCTGAAATATGTCAATATTTGGCTGGATATGTAATAGGTTGAAATATGGGTTGATTGATTCATTTGCGTATATCTCAACAATGCAAGCATTGAAACAGATAGCACTTGTTGAATAGTAAGAACACACAAAAATCTATGTTTGACACTCTTTTTGAGATCGGAATTCCTTAAAACAAACTAAAAGGGACCATCTCAAATAAGTTTTTTTAAGGAAAATCTGCATCGATAAACCATAGAAAACAACAACGGATAAAAAACGATGGAGGGATTATAATTTAATAAATTGTTGCTGGATGTAAAACAATACTAGTGTGGATTTCAAGAGGAGCTGATCATAAAATTTCCTCAAACCGTTGGAATTATGTAACGATTACTTTAACAATATACATCTAGTAGCTCTAAAGATACAGTAATAAGAGAGGTTGTGGCAGTCATTATTTGATTGATGCATTTATGTATATCTTCAGTTTGATTATCAAAATAAGTATACACATTGATTAAAGCATTTGTCGATGTTTCAGATTAGATTTTGAAGGCACAATAAGCTTTTATCTGGCAAATATCATGATTTTAGCCATTTTTGGCCCAGTTCAAAAATATCTGCCGTCTGCACATGCGCATATTTTCTCTATGTTTCTGAGGTAGTGACTATATACACTCCCGTCTTGTAGCGATTTTTCTATAGACTATATACACGACGGCTTATAAATGCTCGTAAATTCTCGCGTGACTCTTGTTCAGAGGGTTTGCAACTGCGTGCGGGAAAGACGATAGACCGTCGTGTACGAGATAGACTTGGGACCAGTCTGCCCCCGAGTCTGCCTTCTTGAGTGACTTCTTGTTGTCCGTTTCGAAGCTAACATTGTCCTATAAATAATCTAATTTATCAAAATAAATAACTATTTTAGGTGCGCTGTTTAGAGGAGAATACTGTGGCTTAGATTAAAATACGGTAAAATACCTAAGGTATTTTAGTCTCAGACTGTGGCTCACACAAAGGCCAAATAAACATAAACATGTTTAGCGTCCCTGGCCTCTTATATTTTTTGGCTCGCTTCAATTTTTTTATTTTTTTTATTCTTCTTTATTTCAGTTATAACCTCTTTGTTCAGATTGTTTTTAGAGTTTGAGATTTTTTGCTTCCACATTCACCACCGTTTAGACTTACCCTAATTAGATATAGAGCCCTTGTCATGCTGGTAAATATCTATGAGTGTTATGGAGGGGGCGGGGGTCGTAACTCGCCGCAAGAATAATCAACATAGTGGGGGTCATAAAATTAATCGTTTTTAGTTGGGGGAGGTAAAAAAAATGACAATAAAGAATTTTTTGGGACCCCCCCTCTTCCCACCAAAGAAAATAAAAAGCCCAGTACTCTTTCTTTATGCATTTTTAATAACAGTTCTGTGTTGACACAACTCCTTTGAACCACAGCATAAAAACAGATTTGCAGGTTTCCTCCTCAAGGTTCGCCAAGGTTTTATTTTACCCTTGCTATATTAGAATATCGCTATACAAGGGCATTTTGAGCTAAAAGTTTGTCTAATGTGGCCTCCTCCTATTTTTTTGAGAAAGTCCCTACGCTAAACATGTTCTAAATTTTTTACTTTGCCTAATCTTACCCACACACGGTAGGGTACTTGAGCTTCCATTTCGTTACACGACTGTCATCATGTATCACTCGATTTGCATTCAGGTTGAAGACCGTCGTGTACATAGTATGTGCAATTTCGCTACACGACAGTCTTTTATACTCAATTTGCATCTGCGCATGCGTTAACGACTGTCGTGTATATAGTCTGCGCAATTACGCTACACGAACGTCTTGTATATAGTTTCGGCCTTCATATGAATAAGTTCGGTTAATTAGTTACCTATCCTATGGAATCGCCCAAACTGGTTAAAGTTCTTGATTTTCAGCAACATTAGTGACTCAGTGACTGGGAATTTGTCAGAGAAAATTGGCTATTTAAAATACTGATATTTGCATACGTTTTATTCAATTGCTTCCCCTTACTCTATCCTTTTATACTACATATTTCAAATTACACAGGGATTAAACTTATTGTCTTAGGTATCATAATTATGCACACACAAAAGTTGAATTTACCTCCTTCTGGGGTCATGTTATGCAATATTCTTACCACGTGTCTCATACAAACAATTCAAATTTCCCGCCAAATAACTTATTTAGCAGTGTCACGAGTGTACTTACTTTAAGCTAATGCTATGACGTCATAATTCATACTTAGAAATCCAATATTTTATATTATATGAGAGACAAAGGTTCATACTTTGTTTTGATCACATTTGTATGTCAATAGAATCATTCATGCATCCCATACCATGATCACTTTCATCATTTATTGAACGACCCTCGTATGTACCATCTATTTTGTCGTGAATGATTGCCTAAAATAGCTATAATCTAATTATCTTTTTATATTATTATTTGATAATAAACAGCTTTTTGTAAGAATACCTAAAAAGAGAGAAGGAACCCAGATCATTTAGATGATTCACAATGTGTGTGTGCATCACCCTTTAATCCCCCATTCAAAATATGTGACGAAGGGTATACTATTCTCATAATTCATACATCGTTCTTTTAAATTACCATGATTACGTACCACGTACAGCGGTAAAGTAAAGCACAACACAAAAGCTGAACACTTTGTGTGGCGTGCAGTTAAAACTCTTAATCGCAAATCAGACAAACAACTTGACAACCAATATTAGTACTGCTTATGACATACATAAAGCATTATCATCAACAACTCAGATTTTAATAATTATACCTACCCATCTTGCTGACATTTACTTTCATAGCTAAATGAACACTTCAGGAGGCTATCCAGAGTCATAAGACTTACGGGATGGAATACATCCAGGAACTCTCCATTTGCTTCGGCTAACTTCCCCTTTAAAATACAAGTTAAAAAGAACCGTATCAAATCGATACTGCCAGATTTTATGTCCAGTATTGAATGATACTGGTATACCAGTATGGAACCAAAAGTATACTTTTCCAAATCGTTTTTTTTAAAATTCATTAGAAATGTAACATTTGCTACCATAAAAAAAACACTTCAGAGAAAGTAGATGTCCTTTTAAGAAGAGTGATGCAATTAATGATATAAATGTAACAGGGTCATAACGATCCGTCCCCTTCCCATTGACAAACGATAACTCTATAAAATAAAATACCTATTGCCTTATTATGCACTGACAAAATTGTCAAGCACTAATTTGATGAAAACAGGTTGTAGCGACTATCAGCGTGTTTTTACTGAAGAAAAAAAGCAGGCATATGACTGCTAACGGATTAAAAGACAACAGATTTTAATCCGTTTAGCAGTCATATGCCTGCTTTTTTTCTTCAGTAAAAACACGCTGTATGTCCACTGTTGCTAGAACCATATACTAGGGTCAATAACTCGGTATTGTGTTGGTGCAGGTAAGTGTTAAATGTGCATACATCGGTGTGCACTCAAGCTGATCTCGTAGCAACCAGTGTAATTGCCCTAGCTCAGCGCCCCATATTCTGGTCCGGTAAAGCGAGCAAAACAGTGCACGCTGTGTACGTAAGTTATGAGCAACCATATGAAATGTATATTTACCAAGAACTCCTTGGTTGAATCCCCAAAGATCTTGACGGTTTAAGAATTTCGTAATGAAATCCTGGTGTTAGAAGTCGTCGATGTCTCGACCATTTCTTCCCTTCAGATGTAAGAAGTCCATCGCCGAGCCAGGGTCTTACAAAATTGTACATTATGTTATCCTTAGAATCTAATGGTGTTAAAAAATGAAATGTCGTGAAGAACTACAGAGAATCATTATATTGCAATAACATTCATGACAATATGTCGTACGGTAGATTCATTGAAGTTGTCCGAGTTCGAGATTGCTGCGTCTAAAACAAGTGTAACAAATGGTGTGTAGAATACTGGATTCATTTATTGGCTTACTTGCGGACAATCTGGTTTTAACCCCCGAGAACCACCTGCCGATTGGTTGAAGTTTTAAATGTGTCGCATATTGTGCCAATAAGAGATATTGTTAAATTATTTACAATTTTCAAAAAAGATTTGCATAAAATATTCATAAACAAAACTGTAATTGGTTATCAAGATGATTATATTATGTAACTGACCAATGGAAATTATTGTACGAAAGACAGGTAGTGCCCTTAACTATTGGTCTTTGAAAGGAACTTAAGCCTACCAGCGTTTGCGAGACATGCTTTCACGTAATCTGGACTGACGACGATCAGCAACGCCATAAACGGACCAATCCATACTCGACCAATATCTTTCCATTTGCTGATTGTCGCCAGGAAATACTCTGCACGCCCCTGCCCCTCCGGTGGAAACTGTTATCGATAATAATAAAGATTTAATAGTAATAATAAACATAAATAATTAATAATATGTAATAACCAATTTAATTAATTAAATAAAACAAAATAAAAAACAAAAACAAAACGTTCATATTATTAATATCATTAAAATAGTATTTTCCAATTCAAAAGGAGAATTGATAACACACCAACCAAAGTCCAAACTCAAAAAGTATAAGTCTTAAAGAAGGTGTCCGGCAAGCAAAACATTGTGCATTATATGTTTGAAAAAGAATTATCGCGCCAAAATCACGTAGAGTAATATAGAACAAAACATCATACTTATCTTAAAAACCGAATAAACACTGCCATCTCTCAAGATGCCATTTTTAAAATTCGCGGCAATCGAAAGTCCCGGCATCAACGAAGTCATAGTTATACAATGCACTTGCGTAAATTTGAGCACCAATAACCATGACGTCATTGATCTCGGGACTTTCGATCACCGCGAATTTTAAAAATGGCATGTTGAGAGATGGCAGTTTTTTATTCATTTTTATGATAAGTATGATGTTTTGTTCTATATAACTTCGCGATTTGGGCTTGATAAATATATTACTAACATATAATGCACAATGTTGTGCTTGCTGGACACTTTCTTTAAGGTAAATTATAACCGTTTAATTACTACTCCTCTTTAATATTTCGAGATATTGTTCTTGAAGAATGTGTAAGAATTATTACAGAATAACAGCATAAAAGACAAGACATGGTTTAGATGTCAATTTTGCGCCTATTCATTGGAAGTGGATGGTATGACAGGCATGCGGTGTGCAGGCTGTTTTGTAATTGCTCAATGAGACATCGCGGATCCCACTCACAATATCTGCTTGTGAATGATTAAAAACGGTGAATAAATAAATTGCTCGCTACTACACGAGTACAAATGGTACTTTGTCTACTATTTTGAGCTTTAACTTCCTGAATTAACAAGTTTTTGCTTGTTATAAGCTCAAATTGACGACGAAAACAATTCTTCACATTTTTATAATTTAACAGGTGGATGCTCCGATCACTTTAGTTTTTTCCCGATCATGCCGATAAACATATTTTGATATCAGAAGAAACCCCATATTTTTTCTCATTATTTCTGTACAATTTGTGGCGCAAGATGTTTTCCCGTTTAAAAGTTTAGGCTAAAATGCAGTGAATTACTACCAAAAGTGGTTAACCGCCTGTTGTTAGCCTAAAGCTGTGACTGGTTACCTTTTGTCCTTTGGATACACTTTATGATTGAAATATTTATTTCGTTATTATTGTCCGCTGTCTGGTTTTGTCTTCTTATATTCTCATTCGTACAATTTCATGCAGTAGGCCTATAATAGCATTATTTCATAAAAAATTAACCAGTCTGCTCCGGAACGGGAGCGCGTTCGGCTTGAGGGCGTGCTATGTAGTGACGCACTGCCGAAAATTTCATGTGACGAGAGTCCGTCTTCCGCTGGGTGACGGATAAGTTCGATATTTCAATAGAGGACGGGACAACGTTTCCAAGAGAACGGCCTCCCTTCATAGTAATTTTCAAGGTTGAAAAAAAATCCTATTTGCCCGTTTTCAATCATAACCTGACACAATTGTACATAGTAACCGCCAGCATGAGTCAGTAGCAATACGTCATGCTACTAGATTTAGGCTGTTACAAATTCATCACAACACCCGACTAGTTTGTGTACTACTAAATGGGCAAATTTCATGTCACCCTGTGTTTGTTAAATAACACCCATAGAGTTATGCAACTCAAACTTTGGACGACCCTTCATTTAGAATAGAAAACATCAAGTTGAAAATCGGACCAGCAATCAGAACACCTACCTTACGTTTTGTAGCTTGGCGTTACTATTTTATAGTATGAGCATTGTTATGATGTTATCACATGGCAAGTTATCTTTTTTTAGCACTGTATATAATTTGACAGGGAACAAAAGGTCATTTCCGTGTGTGGCAGACAAAGGTAATTGAAATACGTGTTTGCGGGGTTTTCCCCAATGTTTCGTTGGAGTTGATTTATTGGCTGTTGTTAACCATGGTGAGAGGAAGTCAAACGTGTAAAATATCAACAGAGGGAAAAGAAGCTCGAAAATATAAATTCCGATTGGTTCAATATTTAGACAACATTCGTTCAAGATGTCACAAAACAACGACGTGCATTGCACTGGAAAATTCTAAGCAACATTTATCCTACAAAAGAGAATAAAGAAGGAGGAAACTAATATATATTTGTAAAAGTTGTACCAATATCGATAACATTGGTTTTGTTTAATAGCTGTAAAACAATATGGAAAGAGACTGATAACATATTTTTGCAAAAGTATAATCTAGACATAAAGATATATTGCCGAAAGATGTATTATTTGGCTTCCAAATCTTAACACTTTCCACGTGCCCCTTTAATGTTTAATGTTTATTATATTTTGTGGAAAGTCATACTAATATAATAATAAGGTCACTTATATCCAAAGATGGATGGATATTATTAAGAAGAGGATTGAAGAAAAGGACCCTCTTACGGGGAGCCATTTTACATGCTCGTATATTTACTTTGCGCTTCAAATCAACTTAAAAAACGTACACAATAACATGGTATGCTGTTTATAAGATTTGGAAATACTTGTATTAAAAATGGTTATAAAATATTTATAGTGCTCCAAATTCACGAGAAAAATACTTTCATAGAATGGCATTCTAAAATCCTAAAAACGAACATGACATCCAGCTTATACAAGAGAGTCCATGGAAACAGGTGTGGTCTTTTGGTGTGTTAACCCAATATCACTCTGGAAAATGATTCTAGGGATCCAACGAATGGCCTTACATGAAACCTTGCTTAAAACATAGTTAAAGGCATATCATGTGATCTTTTCCAAGTAGCGCCCTCTGTCATTGATTTTTTACATGAAAGCCTTGCAGAAAGAACTTTCGAAGCTGTTTATGATGGTTTTCGTAATAGCCAATAGCTATACTGATTTAAAATACATAAAAGCAATTCATAGACTCAACCGCAAAACCTGAATCTGAATTCAAATGTCAAAGTCGTCACCGACTTTGACAAAAATGCATTTGTGATTCCAATGATGAATATAAGATATGTCAATGTAATTGTTTAAAATACACTCAAATATAAATATTACGTGGTTTGTCATGGATAATATGGATGAAAATAAGTTTTCTGCTCAAATTCAATTAATTATTAATTAATACTTAGTAGGTAGATTATTTTTGATTTGATTAATTATGCTCAATTACATTGAAGAGTTGTTAGCTATAATTTGATAACGAAAGCTCCAAAATGGATAGACAAAAATTATTATAACACATCAAAGATTGCTGATGTTTATTAATTAGTACGTCCCGTCCAATTATCATATTTTTCAAAAATAAAAAAGTCCTGTTTCACACGGGACACTTTTTTTTGACTCACCCTGAATTATTGTTATTATTATGATGTTAGTTTTCTCATTTTGCACACTTTACAATGTAGCTACTCACAGCATTGACTCTAGAAGGATAAACATAACATAACAATTAGCATCAACATAGCGCTCTTACACATTATACAATGGTACCACATAACATTAAAAACAGTGTTTGATATCACTTGCACTTTTTATGGCGGTGGAATAAGGGAGATGTTAACATCTTCTTAAATTGAGTAAGTGAAGGAGGCCGAGAGGAGCTAGGCGTCTTTGCGCAAATAGCTATTCTACTTTGTAAGTATTGTGTGTCGATCAAAAAATATCGTCATCGTAACACATGATTAGCTCCGCCTAATTCTATTGACGACAACGTTTAAAGATATCAAATGACGTCTCCCGATATATCATGACATCATTATCAACCAATCAGCAAGCGCGATTTTCCCGGGATAAATCTTCCGTAATAACAAAACAAAACATAAGACAAAATTGTTTGCGGAAAGGCGTTGTATTAGACTATTTTTACAGAGGGCGCTTACACTCTTTTTTTAAGGTGCTCAAACACACCACCACAACGCCTTACAGTCTCTTTATGATATCGATGATGTCACTTCCACAGGCGTAAATTTCAGATACAATCCATCAAATGTCCTCAGCACAGCCTTGGTCACATACTTCGGTATTCTTGCCGGATCCAAAGAGATGAGAAATCGATGAATCGTCATGGCAATTACTATCTTAACTTCGTTCATAGCAAACTGTTTCCCTATACAGTTCCTATAAAACAAACACAGCCAATGTCAGAGTTTTAGAATTATGTGAAACGAAACGCTAAGCAACCAAGAGCTTTAAAACTATTATGTTTTTGTAAATAAAACGAAATAGTTATCACCATGATCACTGAACATACTTAGTTTTACCATAATACAAAACAGATTTTTCAGAAACCGTTCTCAACTTTCAAAGTCTTATCTTAAGAATTACTGAACCAATACTAGGCATATTAATTTGTACTTATTTTAATGCATTTCTCATGGTGATTTCAATTATGGTGATGCAATACAATACTATTGACATTTTAAAACATGTTAGAATGTCGTCTGCAAACGCCTGCCGCGTGGAAAGTGTTTAATAACTAACCAAACAACAAAGATAAGTGTTTATGAAAATCCGTGACGTTTCCAAATTCGCATTTTCAACACAATGCTGAGTGTGGCGCTGTCTAAATTTGCCCGCGCATTGAGGGGAAATTCTTATAAACAAAGTTACAAATTTGGCGAGTAATATTCGTTTATCTCATGTTGTTATCGAAAGATATTGGCTCTACGCATTTTGAACACTCTGTAATTACCTTGGGCCGGCAGAGAATGGAACGTACGCATGGGAGTGTCGGTCTCGACTGCATTCCGGCGAGAAGCGATATGGATTAAACACTTCCGGGTCATCCCAATATAACGGATGGTGGTGCATTCCGAGTATTGACACAGTCACAAATGTTCCTGTTAAATTTCAACAGCACATTTATATTATCAAGAGCAAGACGTGAACAAAAGCCTAGCAGGCATTCACAAAAATAAGTAACTTATTGGTCAGACATCATACGGTTGTTTATTCAGAAGATAGACAAGCCTTTCATCAAGGCGTTGTGGTCGGTGTGAGCACCAGGGTGAGCACCTTTAAAAAAGTATGAGCGCCCTCTGTAAAAATGAACTAATCGCTCCGCTCGGCTTCCCGCCTCGCTTGACTCGGCGCTCGACGGGTCGGCGTCATGACTCACTTCGCTCGGCGTTCGACAGGTAATTGTGTCTTGACAAAGATTAAAGGTAGAACTCAAGGACTAGGATTTGTTTACTTAATATTGTAACAAGAAAGACAAATCGGCAAATAATTATATAATAATAAAACGCAAATAGGGCCTACATGTGACGTGAAGAACAAGATCAAAATATTATTAAAAATGTTATTTGGAGGTCAGTATAGCAATTCGTTTTTAAATTACCAACGTATGCTCAAATTGTTAATATGATCAAAGGTCTCTTTTCTCCACAAGCGAAATTAGTATTGGAACTCTTTCTAAAAAATAATAATACCTTTAGGTAACATTGCTCCGTCAGGAAACTGGACGTCTTTGATCAACGTTCTTCCTATTGATGGCACAGGTGGATGGATTCTGAAACTCTCTTTGATAAACATAGTCGTGAATTCCAATCGCGATAAATCTTCCCTGTACAAAACAATAAACAGAAAGAAGCGGATTTGAAGCTAAAGTCTATATTTGACTTCCTCTGGACAGTGACGTAACTTAACAGACGTGATATTTACGTACACGTATTCATATCCCGCGACTTCTACGCGTGTGCGAGTGTCTTATCATAGGTGCACGTGTTTATGCCCTGAATTTCATAATCAATATGTTATGACTATATTAAGGGAGGTACTGTGTTCACATCCAGGATGCACATATAGATAAGGGGTACAAACATACAGAACCCAACTTTTTTTGTTACGTATAACATACAGAACCCACTTAATCATACACATAAACATAGGCGGCAGAAGCGGATAGGTGGAGGCGTTTCCCATAAAACATACAGGGGACGTGTTTTGAATGTCATACTGTGCCGTTTTAGCGTTAGAAATCTGTGCGCATTTCGCGCGAATTACTTCATCGTTTCATCTCTTTAAGCTCGCATGTTTTTATCATGTTTCAACATAGTAAAAACAATTTGGGCTCCCCCTAACTATTTTGGCTTCTGCAGCCACTGCACCCATACATTACCATTCAATGTCATCGCTATCTTTGTTAAGCATAATCTTTTGGATCTCTTCGCGACATCTTTGCTGATACTGTGGATGTTTGGCAAGGTTATATAGGCACCATGATATACCGCTGGCAGTGGTATCGTGGCCCTCAAACATGAAAGTGTCTACCTCCTCTCGTATCTCCAAATCAGTCATGCTCTCTCCATTTTCATCCTAAATTACGACACAAAAACATTGAAAATCGTTGAAATTTGATAAAAAAGCCTTGTATCCGAATGGGTCTAACTACCCAAAATATGCAGTCGGGCCCATTTCAATTACTGGACGTTTATAAATTTAGTTATCAGTTAGTTTGCACGAATTAACATATTCGCATATTTATATTTGGTCTACAATACCACATGACGTAGCCATAATTAACATAATATATTATGGCAATCATCAGCTCGACGTTTAATTTACTAATTTAACTATAGCCTCCCCACAATCGAGCTTAAAAACACAACCAAACACATACATTGTAGTTTTAAATCAATATTTCTCACAAGCAGCGAGTTTTTATTAAGCAAACCGGCTTTTACCCGTCTTATAAAAAGCAGGATAAAAGCCGGTTGCTCGTGTGAGAGACGTGTTTTTATTGCAGTACGATAAACAAACTTGCCGGCTGCCGCTGACCTCATTATAATAAATGCCAGTGAAAGGTCGTAAGCAGGTCACTCGCGATGCATTGTGGTATTGACAGTAGCAAAATGGCGTCTGCCGTACGACATTTACAGTGCGCTAGTCTGATGTACCCATTTCCGCTTACCATCGGCAAACGCGCTGAGCTGGAACCGTGCGTGTTTATACTGACGAAAGACTGCTTTTCCTAACCGGTTTCAACCGCTATTATCCTTGGTTTCGAAGGATAAAAGGCATCTAAAATCCAGGAGAAAAAAACCGGTATGAGCGGGTAAATGCCGGTGGTGGTGTGTTTTTACTGGGGGATTTTAATCCGTTAGCAGTCATATGCCTGCTTTTTTTCTTCAGTAAAAACACGCTGTTAGCCTATCAATCGATTTTTTTCTCCGTTGGTCAAATTGTTTGAAATATATTTTTACCCTTAGGCCCACCGTCATATTTGAGCTAGAACGAAACATCTACCAATTATTCTGTATTTTCGAACCCAAACCACTAGTAGAGGAGATTGGCACATCCGGCAGGCGAATTGATTAACCGTAAACAACATTTGGCCAAACACTGTATACATGACTGTATTATCAGTCTCATCTTGTATACTATACGCTTTATTCCGTCATTATGGTAAATAATATCGCATCCGGGAGCTGGCACATCGTGTATGAATATAAATAAGCGAATACTTTTATTCGTGTATGCTGACTGTTACGGTAGTGTACAATGGACAAGCTTATTATGTATTATAAACCCATTTATAATAATTGCATGTTCATGTTTTATATTAACCATTTATTTTTTATTTTTTGAATAACACAATGTACCTTGGCTTCAATGAGTATGTCTAAGAAGTCCATATATTTTCTTCCGCGACGAGGAATTGTCTCGTTTCCAAATGTCAATCTCTCTAACTCTTTCCTTCTCTCGCGAATTGTAGTTTCGGCTTGTTCGTGTACTATTCGACACTGCTTGACGAAACGTCGACCCAGCGGAGAAATGTAGAAAATGGGATCATAATGATACGGGAAAAAACGGGTTCGTTGGACCAAGCTATCCGTTATTTCGTAGACGGCTTGAATGTACGGATTTTCTCTGTGAAATATAAATTAATGACAACTTTAAAGTAAGTCTACTATATTGTTGCTTTAAAGCTTTCGAGGACGAGGAACTTCTGCGTTGTAGAGTAAAATAATGTTCTAGCTACATGTATTTTGCTATTCAATGTGGTTTCATACTGTATACAAATATATTGACTGCAAGAAGAACTATGTCACGAGGTCAAATTTGGTTTTGTCCATTACACGAAGGGAAATAGTTTAATAAATTGCACAAATAGGCATACAATAGTGTAGGCTATAGTAAAACTCACATGGCTAAAATCAGGCCTATAATATATTCTATATACATGCATGTTAAAAACTAAGTCTACTATTGTTATTGTTGCATTAAAAGCTTTCTTGGACGGGGAACTTCTGCGTTAAAGAGAGAAATATAAAGTATTGCTACAGGATGTATTTTGCTATTCAATGTGGTCTCCTAATGTATAGTATAGACTGTACGAGGGTCGTTCAATACATATGAAAGTGATCATGGTACGGGATGCATGAGTGATTCTATTGACAGATAGTGTGATCAAAACAAAGTATGAACCTTTGTCTTTCAAACAATACACTTCTGGATTTTAGGTATGAACTATGACGTCATAGCAATAGCTTAAAGTAACTACACTCTAGACACTGCCTGAAATATGTCAATATTTGGCTGGATATGTAATAGGTTGAAATATGGGTTGATTGATTCATTTGCGTATGTCTCAACAATGCAAGCATTGAAACAGATAGCACTTGGTGAATAGTAAGAACACACAAAAATCTATGTTTGACACTCTTTTTGAGATCGGAATTCCTTAAAACAAACTAAAAGGGACCATCTCAAATAAGTTTTTTTAAGGAAAATCTGCATCGATAAACCATAGAAAACGACAACGGATAAAAAACGATGGAGGGATTATAATTTAATAAATTGTTGTTGGATGTAAAACAATACTAGTGTGGATTTCAAGAGGAGCTGATCATAAAATTTCCTCAAACCGTTGGAATTATGTAACGATTACTTTAACAATACACATCTAGTAGCTCTAAAGATACAGTAATAAGAGAGGTTGTGGCAGTCATTATTTGATTGATGCATTTATGTATATCTTCAGTTTGATTATCAAAATAAGTATACACATTGATTAAAGCATTTGTCGATGTTTCAGATTAGATTTTGAAGGCACAATAAGCTTTTATCTGGCAAATATCATGATTTTAGTCATTTTTGGCCCAGTTCAAAAATATCTGCCGTCTGCACATGCGCATATTTTCTCTATGTTTCATATGAGGTAGTGACTATATACACTCCCGTCTTGTAGCGATTTTTCTATAGACTATATACACGACGGCTTATAAATGCTCGTAAATTCTCGCGTGACTCTTGTTCAGAGGGTTTGCGACTGCGTGCGGGAAAGACGATAGACCGTCGTGTACGAAATAGACTTGGGACCAGTCTGCCCCCGAGTCTGCCTTCTTGAGTGACTTCTTGTTGTCCGTTTCGAAGCTAACATTGTCCTATAAATAATCTAATTTATCAAAATAAATAACTATTTTAGGTGCGCTGTTTAGAGGAGAATACTGTGGCTTAGATTAAAATACGGTAAAATACCTAAGGTATTTTAGTCTCAGACTGTGGCTCACACAAAGGCCAAATAAACATAAACATGTTTAGCGTCCCTGGCCTCTTATAAATTTTTTGGCTCGCTTCAATTTTTTATTTTTTTATTCTTCTTTATACAGTTATAACCTCTTTGTTCAGATTGTTTTTAGAGTTTGAGATTTTTTGCTTCCACATTCACCACCGTTTAGACTTACCCTAATTAGATATTGAGCCCTTGTCATGCTGGTAAATATCTATGAGTGTTATGGAGGGGGCGGGGGTCGTAACTCGCCGCAAGAATAATCAACATAGTGGGGGTCATAAAATTAATCGTTTTTAGTTGGGGGAGGTAAAAAAATGACAATAAAGAATTTGTTGGGACCCCCCCTCTTCCCACCAAAGAAAATAAAAAGCCCAGTACTCTTTCTTTATGCATTTTTAATAACAGTTCTGTGTTGACACAACTCCTTTGAACCACAACATAAAAACAGATTTGCAGGTTTCCTCCTCAAGGTTCGCCAAGGTTTTATTTTACCCTTGCTATATTAGAATATCGTTATACAAGGGCATTTTGAGCTAAAAGTTTGTCTAATGTGGCCTCCTCCTATTTTTTTGAGAAAGTCCCTACGCTAAACATGTTCTAAATTTTTTACTTTGCCTAATCTTACCCACACACGGTAGGGTACTTGAGCTTCCATTTCGTTACACGACTGTCTGTCGTCATGTATCACTCGATTTGCATTCAGGTTGAAGACCGTCGTGTACATAGTATGTGCAATTTCGCTACACGACAGTCTTTTATACTCAATTTGCATCTGCGCATGCGTTAACGACTGTCGTGTATATAGTCTGCGCAATTACGCTACACGAACGTCTTGTATATAGTTTCGGCCTTCATATGAATAAGTTCGGTTAATTAGTTACCTATCCTATGGAATCGCCCAAACTGGTTAAAGTTCTTGATTTTCAGCAACATTAGTGACTCAGTGACTGGGAATTTGTCAGAGAAAATTGGCTATTTAAAATACTGATATTTGTATACGTTTTATTCAATTGCTTCCCCTTACTCTATCCTTTTATATTACATATTTCAAATTACACAGGGATTAAACTTATTGTCTTAGGTATCATAATTATGCACACAAAAAAAGTTGAATTTACCACCTTCTGGGGTCATGTTATGCAATCTTCTTACCACGTGTCTCATACAAACAATTCAAATTTCCCGCCAAATAACTTATTTAGCAGTGTCACGAGTGTACTTACTTTAAGCTAATGCTATGACGTCATAATTCATACTTAGAAATCCAATATTGTATTATATGAGAGACAAAGGTTCATACTTTGTTTTGATCACATTTTTATGTCAATAGAATCATTCATGCATCCCATACCATGATCACTTTCATCATTTATTGAACGACCCTCGTATGTACCATCTATTTTGTCGTGAATGATTGCCCAAAATAGCTATAATCTAATTATCTTTTTATATTATTATTTGATAATAAACAGCTTTTTGTAAGAATACCTAAAAAGAGAGAAGGAACCCAGATCATTTAGATGATTCACAATGTGTGTGTGCATCACCCTTTAATCCCCCATTCAAAATATGTGACGAAGGGTATACTATTCTCATAATTCATACATCGTTCTTTTAAATTACCATGATTACGTACCACGTACAGCGGTAAAGTAAAGCACAACACAAAAGCTGAACACTTTGTGTGGCGTGCAGTTAAAACTCTTAATCGCAAATCAGACAAACAACTTGACAACCAATATTAGTATACGTACTGCTTATGACATACATAAAGCATTATCATCAACAACTCAGATTTTAATAATTATACCTACCCATCTTGCTGACATTTACTTTCATAGCTAAATGAACACTTCAGGAGGCTATCCAGAGTCATAAGACTAACGGGATGGAATACATCCAGGAACTCTCCATTTGCTTCGGCTAACTTCCCCTTTAAAATACAAGTTAAAAAGAACCGTATCAAACCGATACTGCCAGATTTTATGTCCAGTATTGAATGATACTGGTATACCAGTATGGAACCAAAAGTATACTTTTCCAAATCGTTTTTATTAAAATTCATTAGAAATGTAACATTTGCTACCATAAAAAACACACTTCAGAGAAAGTAGATGTCCTTTTAAGAAGAGTGATGCAATTAATGATATAAATGTAACAGGGTCATAACGATCCGTCCCCTTCCCATTGACAAACGATAACTCTATAAAATAAAATACCTATTGCCTTATTATGCACTGACAAAATTGTCAAGCACTAATTTGATGAAAACAGGTTGTAGCGACTATGTCCACTGTTGCTAGAACCATATACTAGGGTCAATAACTCGGTATTGTGTTGGTGCAGGTAAGCGTTAAATGTGCATACATCGGTGTGCACGCAAGCTGATCTCGTAGCAACCAGTGTAATTGCCCTAGCTCAGCGCCCCATATTCTGGTCCGGTAAAGCGAGCAAAACAGTGCACGCTGTGTACGTAAGTTATGAGCAACACATATGAAATGTATATTTACCAAGAACTCCTTGGTTGAATCCCCAAAGATCTTGATATACGGTTTAAGAATTTCGTAATGAAATCCCGGTGTCAGAAGTCGTCGATGTCTCGACCATTTCTTCCCTTCAGATGTAAGAAGTCCATCGCCGAGCCAGGGTCTTACAAAATTGTACATTATGTTATCCTTAGAATCTGATAAATAAATAAAATGTCGTGAAGAAATATGTGATGCGGTCTATGAAAACACGTCGGATGTCGCAAAATGTGAACTAAGGATTATGGGTAAAAATAATAAATAAAAAAATAAAAAAAATATATATATATATATACATAGAAATTTAACCCTGGATCAACACATTGTCACTACAAATTTGTTTCGTGTGGGAACATGACCACACTCATCAGGTGATGATGACTAACTGATACATACACATATGAGACTGTTAATAAAGATAAAATTAAAACTTGACCTGGGGTCACTTGGATAGGTGAGATATATAATACAGAATCACACAATAGGAAGTTATGAAATGAGGCACTTGACCTGGTCTTAAGCTAAACCTGTGTATTGATAGGTGAGATATATATACAGGTAACACAATAGGAGGTTATGACATTGGAACAATGTGCCAAATGCTATGAGGGTCTTATAAGTACACTCAATTATAATACAGGATCACACAATAGAAGGCTTGTAGAACTGCTACTGACATGATACACTTGACCTGGCCCTTAACCTATGCTGTATTAATAGGTAAAGTGGGATAAGTACGGATTATGACAGTGGCACAAAAATATATTTTTTTTAGAAGATTTATTTCCAATACTTCGCCGAGCCAGGGTCTTAGAAAATTGTACAGTTTGTTATCCTTTGAATCTGATGGTGTTAAAAATGAAATTTCGTGAAGAACTACAGAGAATCATTATATTGCAATATAATTCATAACAATGTCGCACGGTAGATTCATTGAAGTTGTCCGAGTTCGAGATTGCTGCGTCTAAAACAAGTGTAACAAATTGTGTGTAGAATGCTGGATTCATTTATTGGCTTACTTGCGGACAATCTGGTTTTTAAACACCTGATAACTACTTGCCGATTGGTTAAGTTTTGGATGTGTTTGCATATTGTGCCAATAAGAGATATTGTTAAATCATTAGGTTACAAGGCCCGCTTAGCAGCGCTATAAATTGATGCCCTAAAAACCGTCAACAAATTTAAATATTCGCCTTCCTTTCAATGCTGGTTGCTATATATTACACAATTCTCGTGTGCAACCAACCGGCTGTATTGAGTAGTTTAAAGGCATGAGCGTAGATGTAATTTGCAACATAATGGAAACTTACCCATGTAGTTAGCCCCGAATTTAAATATATGCACTGGGTAATCGTCTCGTAGTATTGATAACAATAGGTTTACCAGAGCGAATTAATAGCGCTTATAAGCGGGCAATTTATGTCATGATTTACAATTTCAAAAAGATTTGCATAAAATATTCATAAACAAAACTGTAATTGGTTATCAAGATAATTATATTATGTAACTGACCAATGGAAATGATTGTACGAAAGACAGGTAGTGCCCTTAACTATTGGTATTTGAAAGGAACTTAAGCCTACCAGCGTTTGCGAGACATGCTTTTACGTAATCTGGACTGACGACGATCAGCAACGCCATAAACGGACCAATCCATACTCGACCAATATCTTTCCATTTGCTGATTGCCGCCAAGAAATACTCTGAACGCCCCTGCCCCTCCGGTGGAAACTGTTATTGATAATAATAAAGATTTAATAGTAATAATAAACATCAATAATTAATAATATGTAATAACCAATTTAATTAATTAAATAAAACAAAATAAAAAACAAAAACAAAACGTTCATATTATTAATATCATTAAAATAGTATTTTCCAATTCAAAAATGGAATTGATAACAAACCAACCAAAGTCCAAGCGGCAAATAATGATCAATGAAACAAACAATAGGACTTACATGATGTATATCGCCGAACAAGAAGTGACCTTTTAGCCCGAAATCCCCAAAAGACTTTGTCAAACGCTGCAGTTCCCTTCGTCTTTGAAACAGCTCATAAATTGTTACGGTACATTTTGCTAACAAAAATACTAAGCCAATCTGCAACAACAGGTTCACACTGCTCGGTAACATTTTCTCAGACTAGCCTACACGGGAACCGCGTGTGACCACAGGCGCGTGACATCGTAAATGACTTTCAGCCTCGTTGTTTTATGGCTATTTTTAATAATTAACTTGATTGTTCGGCACCGTGTGATCAACAATAATCAAATATTGTTGTAGTAATGACCTTAACCCAGGACTTCCAACACTGAGTTTATCATCATTATCTCTGGTTCAATCAAGGCATGGTTCAACGCTGGTATATAATACATGTCAATATTGCTATAGTGTGGTCCATAGTACTGCACGGCGTGCAGTGCTCAAGAACGTAAACATACATGTACATGTAATATATACATGTACATGTACGCACAACTCAAAAAGTATAGCTCTTATGGTAACTTATAACCGGTTAGCACTGCAGTCCTCTGTGTAGGGAGTTTTGACAATAGCAAGGTCGTTCGACTATTGTGTTTGTGCATGTTTGTGACTACTGACCCCGTTTAACAATCTTCATAGCTTTCATATCCCGGTTTCATATAGGGCTTGGGTGACCTAACTATTGACTGTAACATAGTTAAAGGCATATTATGTGATCTTTTCCAAGTAGCGCCCTCTGTCATTTACAAAAAAACCTTGCAGAAAGAACTTCCGAAGCTGTTTATGATGGTTTTCGTAATAGCCAGTAGCTCACATGTGCGCACAACAAAGAGTAATGAAAGAAAATGTATAAAACTGATACCAAAACACATTAGTAGCATAATGACGATCCTAAGTTGAGATACTTTTTCATATACGTGTCGTTAATTAATGTTTCCCTGGAGAATATTTTTGAATCTGTAGAACGAGGAAAACTAATTTTTGTACGGCATTATAGTTATTTAAAGGGACATTAAGTGGTGTTGAACATTTTAATTGTTTTAAAATTTACTTCAGAATTCAAGAAGAACATTAAAAATTGCCATTAGTGTTATTTCTATTTACAAAAACACAGCCAAACTTGATTTAAACAATACCATCGCTATTTATTGAAAAAACGCCCTCTATGCAAATGTGGTTCGCGTTATGTATCGCGCGTACTGCAGGGGGATACTGTCGGACGTAAAATGCTCGTCGCGGCTGTACGAGCATTTTTGAATCGACGTTTTGTTGTACAACGAGGGTTGATTTTTCTTAATCCTTATAGGTGTAAGTTCATACATGTAATACAATTATAAAAATATACAAATCCCAGTTTTTATCATATATTTTTGTAATTGAGGGCGCTGCCTCCACCACATCTCTTAATGCCCCTTTAATAGATAAAAACTTGTTTGTAGTGAGCTCGCTGAAACTTTTTATATTCTTCACAATAGTTGCGGAAGGTCTTCCAGAAGTTTGTATTACTACATGCTTGGTCGATTTTAATTATCAAAAAGAACGCCAAAATCTGCGTCTGCACAGTTATAGCCCCGTTGTATAGTGTTGCTGTGCACACGTACGTGTGCCAACAGTGTTTTCGATGGAGTAACTCATTTTTAGGCATAATCTAAAGGGGAACTTATTTTTATTAAACTGTGTACAGCAAGAGCAGGCAGACTGATATCACTTAATTGGAAAATCACTAGTAATATCTACCCCACAAAAATCCTTCTGCATGAAATGAAAATAGAAAAGAATGATGTATATGGTCGAATCCAACGAAAAGTGTACACGGCTAGATTTTTAGGGTCCAGTTTCAAAATGCTTCAATCTCTTTTTCCTTTTCCCCACTCAAAGTCAACATATCAAGCTTGTATGGAAAAAAGGTGCCATCACTAATCTTTCCAATTGACCACGTGGCGGAATGATGAAGTTGAAGGTACACTTCTCAATGTTACCTACAAATACAAGTACCATATTTTGATTAAGTGATGATTATTCCACCTATTTACATATTGCATTCAAATTTGTGATTGTATTGTATTCAGAAGATGCTAATGCTGATAGAAAGTGGACATATTTGTACAGGTACTCATCTTTTTTTACATTTTAGATTCACACAGTTAGGTAGCATTTTCAGGCTCTCAATACTTTGAAACATGAGGTTGAGTCACTTTGTATACTTTCACCAAGAAGATTTTAATGAACATTTGTTTTCATGTACCTCAAAGAGGGGGAATGACCCTTTCTGGAAAATTTAGAATTTTGAGCATGCGCCAGAAACTTAAGTACATAGAGGAATGTGGACATTTTGTATTCGTAGGTAACAGTTAATGTATACGTAGGTATAAGAGAAGTAAAACTGTAATAAATTAATGTTGTACTTAATTTATGCTGCATTTTGGGGGTGAAATGATCATGCAGGGTTGTTAACAATATTTGTTTTTAAATAAACATGTTAAAACATGTTTAAATCCTAATATTATGGACATATTCCCCAATAGTTTACTTTAAATAGATACTAGAATATTAATTTAATGTTGATAAAATATACAATATCTAACTCTCAGTTGTGATTTTGAATAGGTTTATTAAGAACAAAATATCAGGCAACAATTTTAAGCATTCCTATAAGAGAAAAACATGTTAAGACTTAAAGCACGGTAGCTAATATTGCAATAATCAAAGTATTCGTAGGTAACACATTTGTTCTCAACTTTAACTTCGTTGACTAAGAACGGCTGGATTCTTTGATTTTACATATGTTTAAGAGGCAAAATTGTACTCGACGTAGTTTTTATGCCCTGAATCGCGTATGAGGGTGAATGTCGTACAGCAAAATAAAAAGGTGTCTTGCTTGACGTTAAAAGTTGATAATATAAGAATGTGCGCTCAGCACTGCTTTTACAAAACAATCAGAATTGCGTAATATTCAACATTTGAATAAAAAGCAAGATTAACCAAATAAACATTAAAATTATACAAAACTATGTTCCTATTTCTAAGATATAAAAGAAAACATCCTAAACATCAATAAACTCACTAGGCCTATACTGTTAGTATTGTTGATCATCTAATTTGGTTAAGGAATGTTGATTAAAATTAATTTACACATGATAATTACCATGATTACGGCAGAAAATGTTTTATTATGCTAACGTATCTGATCATCCAATTTTGTAAGTGTCTTTCTTGCTTGACTTTCAATTATTAAGAATGTGCGTTTAACTTCTACAAAACAGTCAGAATTGTGTAATATTTAACATCTGATACAAGGCAAGATGATGACAACATACATATCGTACTGGGTTAAAATTTCGTAAAGGTATAGTTAAACAATCAATTAACTCGCTAGTATAATATTCTTACTCATCTCATTTGGTAAAAAGCATGTTCATCATTAAAACTAATAATGAAATATTAAGCATATAGAAACATTTTAAGTAAGATACCTCTGATCATTCAGCCTTGTAATCTCTACTTAACAAGTTTAGTGGATCTTGTTGTATTCTTTGTGTAGTTAGTTCTTCATCTCTCTCTTGTCACGAGATATCTAGTAGAACAGAATTACTCTTTGTTTATTATAGGACATTTTAGAATGTTAAGAATGAACGTTTCAGTTTCCGTGTGAATCCAAAGTATTGGATCGAATCAACTATTGAACATTTCCTCGAGCCATCATTAATTAGAAAGCAAGCGGTTTTCTTTTAGCAAACAGTTTGATTTGCCTGTAATTCATAATCTTTAATGTCAGGTTATTTGTTTTAAGCAATAAAACAACCGGTTGGTTCTAAATGAAGGAGGCAAGTGAGTCTTCTAGCAGTTATCATTTTGAATAGCTGTTTTAAACACGAAAGCCAGATCGCTTTTTAATTCATTTAATATATACTTTGAAATAATTTCATATCAGACCTTATATTATATATATAAGTTTAATATGAGCCGAACATGTTCAAAGTCTAGAATATTCAAATGTCGTGCATTTCAGTCCACAGCGCGCGGAATAAAGCACATACAACTTACAGCAAGACATCCAGTTGTCAGATTAGAATTAAGATATAATTTCCTAGTTTGGAATTTGTATCATTCTAAAAGTCGTACATAGTAAGTTTTTATCGAGTTTCAACCGGAGGCAGATTCCGTTTGACATAGAATCACCAATATGAAATATTTTGTCAGATGTAGACAAAATAGGAATTTTATGTTTAAAAATTCAATGTTGTTTGATTTAAAAACACTAATCTAATAGGTTTTGCCACGACAGAGATATTATCGGGCATATGCCTTTCATTGTGATTTTCTTTTAAATCAACCACTGCTTAGTTCAATTACACTAATTAATGAATGTCGGAAGCATTATTCATGAACAATTCTTGATTTGAGACTGAAATCAGTTAGGCCTACCCTTGATTACCTCCCACCTTTAAAAAAAAGGGAAAATGTTTTACTCAATTTCTTGTTCACTTAAAATACGTTTCGGTGACATTACACAACCTGCCCGAGCAAAAATGAAGCAAGTTATTTTATATTTGTGACACATGAATTCCATTTCCAAATACAACTACAATAATGGCCAATATTATGTACCTCAGTAGTCACTTCTCTGCAATTCCAGAGGAAGTTGGTTAACTACGTATACATCATATCGACAAGCTGGTTTAAAACAATATTACGCACCAAACGATATTATTCCCGTCTTATACATTCCTGCTAAATATTTACATAATATAAGGTGCGAATGAAAGCGAAAAACAATACAGGAATTGTACCATGCTCATTAACTAATATATAGGTTACCTACGAATACAAAATGGAATATGAGAAAATTGATTATGAAGCCGAAATTTCATGGATATTATGACTAAATGAACCCATTTTAAGACGATCAACGTGTAATCTATGGATATAAATAACATTCATTCACTCTAACTCCAACAAAAATATGTACTCGGCAAAACCAGTGTGATTACACCATGCATTTTATTTAAATTAACACCTCCTATTTTCATTTAATAAGGGAATATTAATTTTTTCCCTCCAAATATAAATATAATAATATATCCAGTCAGATTGTATGATTGCGCACTGCTTGTATGTAAAATAAAATCATTTAGGGCCTACATATACATGTTACCTCCGAATACAACATGAAGTCAATGCACGAGAAGCTGTTACTGATTATTTATATAAACATTAATCACCCCCATTGCGATTTAAATCAACTGTCAGAGGATGTCTTTGCGTGAATAACATAAACAACTACACTAATAGGAGTAACAAGATTGAGACATAGGGAGGCTATATTCAATCAACTTTTAAGACAACAACAATTTATTGATGCACTTGTACGCAAACTACAGAATTTTGTGAAAAGTTACTTACAAAAGCTGAAAGATTGATGCAAAACTTCTCTGTGGCTTGCCGAACGCAGCGCACATTTCTACTTTATTCCAGTCGATACAAGTATGTAATAACTGAGGGAATAACCACGGTATCGTTATTTGTATTTGAAGGTATAGTCAACCCCTGGACACTCATTGTCTATAACAATAGAAGGCAGTGACAGTCATGAATATACAATGAATAATCATATCAATGAATATTAAAAGATACACGTCATTTGTAGAGTCGAAAATTGAAAATACCAGACGATGGTGGACACGAACGGCCGTAATTTTTAAATGGTTTCAATGTTATAATGGATGGATTTTGATTATGACCACAGAAAATTCATCCCATGTTGTAACTAAATTATTATCATCCTAAAACCGCTGGAGCTGGATAACAAATTCAAGTGTCAGTATCGTCAATAATTTTGAAGTTATTATGACATTGAAACTTGCAACATAAAAGGAGCCTGGTCACTTTGCGCTAATATAATCTTTAACTTCTGGAAACTAAAAAAGATGGACAATACCAGTTTTTATGTTTTGTTGCATGTTGTTACAATCTATTTTTAAAGATCTCGACCAATAGCTTTTGGACCCGGGGTTCTCACTGTGGTACTACCTTTGGAGTGCCTTTTCGCGAAATTTGGTATATCGATGGGTGGCAATCAAAAAGGTTTTCATTATGCCCCCTCTTTGATGGTATAGAATGGCCCGTACTTTGTTTAGATAGGTTCGGATTAAAATACACTTAGAACCCAATTTTGGTTAATTATTACACTTTTGAGAACCCAATTTTCTACTTACCTTCTGTTTATTGTTTGTATATACAAGGGTATACAACAAGGGTAGGCCTATAATACTGATCGGTAGACATTTCACTTTGGTATACCGATCGGGTGTCAATTTTGCATATGATGCAGGTGTAGAAAGTCTGGGAGGCACATGCACGTATGTTTCTTCTACCACTGAAATCAAACGTAGGAGGCATAGGCTACGTATGATTTTCGTAGACCCCCCCCCCCCCCCCCCCCCCCCCGCTTTGGACAGCTCATTTGCGGCGATCCAAAGACTAAATAGTTTTGTATTGGAAATTTAAATAGAAGTTAAGCTATAACCATAATAGGCATCGGTTATTTGAACCGTGGATTAAACATGAAGCCAAAATGTTGACTAATTAGTATTATCGACACGGAAAAGTTGAAAAATCTTGATACAAATAGTGACGCGGACCTCTTGCATTTACCGTGTAGTTAGTGCTCAACAAGTCAATGATGAATCTCTTCTGGGTGTCACCACATGTATAGAATCATTGTACGCACAAGATTCAAGAGTATAAAATAATCGCTGTTATACCTGACATGATGTTTTTCAACATTTTAAACTGGGAGTGAAATGTGTTCGTATAAACATTGACGAATTCGTACGGTATTCAGTGGCGGACGGATCCTAACGTCCCCCACCGAATGTAACCTATCAAATATTCGTACGTCCGGCATCGTCTGAAAATCGAAAAGGCCCTCTACTGCCCTCTAACCTAGAAGGGGACTTCATTTTTTTTCTACGCATGCGTGCGATTTCTTTGGTTTGTCCACCAAAATCGTTGACAAGTTCCTATTGAGTGTATGTACTGCAATGCAAGTGAC
This sequence comes from Ophiura sarsii, assembly GCA_035610835.1. Lineage (NCBI taxonomy): Eukaryota > Metazoa > Echinodermata > Ophiuroidea > Amphilepidida > Ophiuridae > Ophiura > Ophiura sarsii. The sequence continues at coordinate 11,215,822 of CM069445.1, forward strand.
AGAACTTCTTGTGATGCGCTAGTCAACAGTATATCTGCCCCCCGGGCTCCATAAAAGCCTTAGGAAAAGTTCCCGATGTTCTAGCTGGCCGCGGAGTCATTCTTTGGTATCCCATGGTAAGATCAAGCAGACAATATTGATATTGACGATACACATTATCCAAAAAAGTTTGATGTGATTTAATTTTAATGTTCCCGGACTGGATGATAATAAAAAACACACAATAATACCGCTTTATGAAACACCTGATTGTGACCGCGCGGGAGCACTTCTCTGGCCGGCCCGGCCCTGTGAGACCTATATATTTTTTAAACTGCATATATAACTTGTCATAATTGATGTTTTATTGACTTTTAAATCGCAATGTTTTTATCAATAGCAGCTGACTGTATTTTTCTCCTATGGCTGTTTTAACAAATTTGTTTGTATTTTTTGAGGTGTTCTTTGTATTGAATATATCTATAATCTTTTTATCATGTGTTTTAATGTAGGCCCTATGTGTAGTTTTTTAAGATATTGATCATTTGTTCGTAAAGCGCATTGGTGCCATTGCTTTATGCGCTGTGTGTTATTATTATTAAAATTTATTATTATTATTATATGCTATAACCGTCTCTAACGTTAGTATTCTACTGAATAGCACACATTTACACGTGATACATGCGCTATCTAACTGAAGGATACATGTAGCACATATTGAATTAAAGATTCTTGCACACATAATACTAGTAATGCCGCATGTGACGCATGCGCTGTCTACTAAAATAGTAATGCCACATGTGAGGCTATGCGCTATCTACTGACGATAGCGCGGCCACCGCATACACATGTGCTAACTTAGCACACATAGTAATGCCTCGTGTGAATGACCTGCGTATATAAATAGCACACATAGTCATGATAGGCACGCGTAACTATGCGCTATTAGCACTGCCACCACGGTTATACATGTGCTTATCTACTGAAGTAGTGCCAATGTGCCAATGTGGTAAATGGCGCTATCTACTGAATGAGACAATGTGCACATCTTCAAAAGAAAGAACAAAATCAATTGTTTCTGATGGTGTTCCGAGTGCTGGCTATGGCGCCTCTGATACCATCGGACCAGGCTTTCAGTTGACATACGCATAGGAGCATCGTTGAAGCGAATGTCCCCTGGTAACCTTTATTCCAGATCTTAAATAAGAAATCTTGTTTTATTATACAGAGAATCCACTTTACTCATGCGTGCCCATAACAAAAGGTTTTAGCTCCCATATTATTCGTTGTTCAGATCAAGTCAATGCACGACCTTCAAGCAACCCTTTGAATACAAGCGTTAAAAGAATGATCTATACACTGGCGGGTTATTTTCAAACGAGTATCCATCAACATGTGTGTGTGTGTTGTACAGAGTAAGATATATTCTGGTGGTGCTGCTCTTTTTATATTCTGAAACAAACTTTAGCTCCCCATCGCCGAAACGTGTATTACCTCTAATCACCCTTCAGCGGTACAAGACTTGATCGAGTCTATCAATAGTTATCTGATTCCCTTTTCCACATAGATTTCGACATCATTGCGTCTCCCAATTTGTTTATTAAAAAGCTGGCTTATTGTTTTGCTACAAGATCTGACTTTCCCGAGTGAAGTTGTATCAACGATTTTCTAGAAATTCATCGGTTGTACAGATTTCCAAAAGAGCCTTAAATTGGTAATCATGGCAATGGTATTAAATTTAACATTAGTAACGGTCCCGTTTCTCATGTTTCTCTGTTTTGGAAATGTGTTTGCTTCTTGTATACAAATAGCTACAAATAGTATATTAGCCTAGCTATAACAAACTAAACGTGATGTACACAAACTTGCGCTGACTGGTAAAATGGTTTTACAACAAGTTTTGCTATCATTATCAAACCGAACTCAAATTAAATCAAATTAAATCACTTATTTATCGCGCTAATATACATGTATAGTTTACGCATACAATTGTTTAAAAGTTAAATAAATCAAAGAGATAAATGATAGAAAAAACAACAACTATAAACGCATGGGCCTTTATAATTTACAAAAATTGACATAAAAATGATGCTACATTAATCCACCGTCAAGTTTAAAAAATATATATAAAAAACATGGCATTCACGGATACACCGGGGATCGAACCCGTGTTGCCGTTTACAAACAACATGGCCTACGATGCACGCCACAGAGATCGACGAGTGTAATTGGTGATAGTTTAATTATTAACAATTTATCCATTTATTTATAACGAACAGATTTTTATCGTGCCATTTTTGCCATTTTATACCATATTTGTATGTTACTCTCGCACAAAATGTGTTTATAATGTGATTATACTCCTTATTTTTGAAAGAACGGTAAAAAATGATGACATTTTCGAACACAAAAAATTGCATCATTTATACGGTCCACAATCATTGTTAGACTTGACGTTGTGTGACGTGTTGCATAATTCATGTATTCAAATTACTGCTTCGAATCGATCTGTTTTATGTACGCTTTTGTTATACTTCTCGGTCGCTCATCGCCAACGCTGTGCATGAGAACAATAGAAAAGTCCCCTCTCAGGTTTGAGGGCGGTATCTGTGACCTCTCACAGCAGGGCATAGGGTCAAGGCAGGGTTAATCATATTAATGACAAATATGCAAATGAGCTAAGTGTCCCCTCCTATTATATATACTCCTTGGTATAGTTCATATTTCAAATTTGCCTACGAATACAGCCTGTTATTGCTGATATTTGCCTTCAAAATGATAAAACTTGGCACACATGTACATTGTATCACACTTCGCTTATTCTATAGATATCATTCACTAATCTGTGTTTATATTAAAATGGCAGTGTTTTAAATAGGTATTCGGAGGTAATGCATTTTTTTTACCAAACCGATCGTTTCCGCTTTTAAAATTTCTAACAGCTTTATCAAAAAATCGACTTGAATGTGGACAATGCATTTAAGTATTTAACATATTTAGGTATCCTTACAGCACAAATTACACTACCTCAGGCGAATTCTTCCCCGAAAGTGAGATTTAACAAAACATGTATTGGTAGGTAACGTCAAAACTTACCACAGCCAAAAAAATCACAACAATTCAGGGGATTGATCAAAAGTAACAAAAATTACAAGAGGCATTCTTGAGATATCCACCAATCAAACAGGTAAAATTATTTCGGCTTAAGCTCGTTTTCATCTAAACGGTTATATGTCTAAAATAAAACCTTAACAACTATTTTGTAAAAAGGGTGAAAAATAGCAGGTTTATTGCTCGCATACGCCCAATTGTGCATAGAAGTTAGTCATATTATATATGGCGCGAAGCGTCTCATCGAGGCGGATACGTATAACACAAAAATAAAAGAGTCAAGATATAGATTATTTTATTATAGGCCTGAACATCACGTGTACACTTTTCGTTGGATTCGACCATATATATATGTGTTATAATGTAATGAAAAGGATTATGTCGAACACTTTTTCTTTTTCTGTAAGAAGATACAACCTGATAACCTGATAAAGTGTGGCGAACCGCCGGTTAGTGATGGTAAACCTAACCTGCGGTTACGCGAGTGATCTAGGCTTGAAGGCCGTGAGTCAGCGGTAAATATGTGATTTACCTTAAATGATTAAAATGTGACAAAATATGACAAAAGCACTACTATTTCAACTTATAAATGTACAAATCACGTTAAATTGTGAACAACTGGATAAATATGCAAATCGGTTAATCACTCTAAAATATCTCAGACACGACCCTCATATTACTCACACATACCATACTTGATCATATTACAGGGACACTTTACGATAATCTTAATATTTACTGGTGCACAGGAAATATTTCTCCTGTGTAATCACAGTAGATTATACTAATTTACATGTGCACACACAGGAAGGTTGATTTCTCCTGTGTGAATGCTATGATGATTAATTACTTTACTAATTGGACGGTGTGCACACAGGGAGGTTTATTTCGCCTGTGTGAATACTACGCTACTGTGATTACTTACTTTACTAATTGGACGGTGTGCACACAGGGAGGTTTATTTCGCCTGTGTGAATACTACGGTGATTAAATATTAATTAGACGGTGTGCACACAGGACGGTTTATTTCCCGTGTGAATACTATGGTGATTAACTTTTAATTAGACGGTGTGCACACAGGACGGTTTATTTCCCCTGTGTGAATACTATGGTGATTATTAATTAGACGGTGTGCACACAGGACGGTTTATTTCCCCTGTGTGAATAATATGGTGATTATTAATTAGACGGTGTGCAAACAGGACGGTTTATTTCCCCTGTGTGAATACTATGGTGATTAACTTTTAATTAGACGGTGTGCACACAGGACGGTTTATTTCCCCTGTGTGAATACTATGATGATTATTTACTAATTAGACGGTGTGCACCAGGAAGGTTGATTTCTCCTGTGTGTATAAACTATAATCACTCTATATAATTGTTGATTGGATGGTGTGCACAAAAGAATGGTTATTTTCTCCTGTGTGTATACTACGCTATATAATTGTTGATTGGATAATAATCACTGTAATTTGTGTTATCCTTTATCCTCCATTTACTTTCACAGTACACAACAATAAACATGTCTGTCACAGTGTCACTGTCAGTCACATGTAAACAATCATAATGTTAGAAAACCTTGCTGATCTTTAAATTAATACTTCCAATTGTCTCTTTATACCACCTGTGCCATAATTTCAACCTCCGTAATCTTCGTGCATGTACACCTTGATCAATGTCCTTTAGCAGGTCAAATTTAAGCCATTTACCAACAATCTTTACAGAGAAAATTCAATCCAGACATCGTGGGCCATTTTCCATTTCATCGGGCACACAGGCTGCTGCTGCTCTCCGCGCTAAAATCAGCCGGGGTACAGTGACATGTATTTTCTAATAGAGGGCAGTATACCTTTTTAGCGGTACAATCATTTCTACCCTCAGTGAGTAGCGGTCGGCGCGTGACAGAAGCAAATCGTCGCTATTCTGTCAAAACCTCGTATCTCCAACTTACCTCGAAATTGATTTTTTGTGTTTATCATGATGTCAGAGACAATATGCAAATGATGGTAATCTTTTTATTTGTCACAGCCAATCAGAAGGCAGACAAATTTGGCTTTTTCAGCATCTGTGTTCCAAGACCTCGTATGTATACGAGGTTTGGAAACACAAGTGCTGACCATGTGCTGAGGGGAAACTTCCAACTTTCTTGATATTTCGCAGCAAATGTGTGAACTACAGGTGAGATTTTATTGCAAATGGCTTGAATAGATATACGGACTGGTTTATGGCAGTTTTTTCGTTTCTATTCTTTCAAAACCTCGTATCTCCAACTTTCTTTTTTTCATCCTAATTCAAAAAAATTTGTAGTTGGAGAAACGAGGTTTTGAAAGAATAGCGACGAAATGCCGACGAGATTCGCGAACTAACAAATATGACAGATGCAGATTTTAGTGTTATTTTTGATAATTAAAATGCTGCATGATCGACCAAGCATGAAGTAATACAAAATTCCGGAAGACCTTTCGAAATTATTGTGAAGAATAAGAAAAGTGTCAGTAATTCCAATATGCCAACATTTCTGGCAGAGAAAATATCCAAACTTTTCTTTTACTTGGAATAAAATATGGAATATTATTCTATCTACAACGAGAGAGGGCAGACGGATATCACTTAATTGGAAAATCACTAGTAATAGCTACCCCACAGAATTCCTACTGCATGAAATTAAAATAGAAAATAATGATGTATGTGATGTAATAAAAAGGATTATGTAGAACACTTTTTTTCTGTAACAAGAGACAACCGGGGAGGTAAAACCATAGAAGCAAAATAATGCCATTATATATCTAAAAGTATCAAAACGTGTAATTGTATACACACTTTGATGTTCTTTTGGGGTTTCAGCAATGTAAAGACAAACTACAGAGGGATCTTTTAACTAGCATAATTATGATAGCGAAATTGTCAATAAGTAAATTTAGATATGGGAATCATCCCAATCTTGTATTTCTTTTCAAATCAGAATTGAGATTCAGAAAATTAATTGAGATTTAAGCAGCATTACTTTACATTGATTGTGCGTAACAATGAGATGTGTCACTTGAAATAAAATTATATTTTGAAGCTACATATAAAAGATACAAGTAACATTAATAATATGTACATTAATAATAGGTATGTAATTTAAACTTAACATGTTTTGATTTGATATATGATTGTGATTGTGATAGAAACGAGTGACGATTATGTAATCATGAATAATTTGTAAATGATGAAGGAATGGTAAATAATAAACTTAAAAGATTAAACAAATATATAGTTAACGGTTTTCCATTTTCCATGGTATTGTTCTTCTGCCAGAGGAATTTAGTCCGCCTTTGTCGCTAATATGGAGGGGGGGGGGGGGGGGGGGGGGGGGGGGGGGGGGTGCTTAACACATAATTATATCAGCAGATGTTTAAACAATAAATGAAGAACAACATTAGGCATTTAGGCATTGGCGTTGTGGCACCACGGGGTGCATTTGCAAATGCCCCATGTTTAGATCTGCTTAATTGCCACCCAAATTCCCATTTGTCCCCGAGCAGACTGAATTAAGCTCATTTCAGTTAATATATTCACATTATAAAACGCCAACATTTTCGCGCTCATCACGCATCATTCCCCATCAATTTGTTGGTCTCGTGTCCCCCGTTTACTAAATTCATTCTTACAATTGTTTTTTTCTTTCTAAAACACAGCAGCGACTTGCATATGCTCTTCTCTGTAATACTATTCATGTAGTTTGCTCTATTGCTAAGCTGTAGGCCTTATGCGAAATAAATACTACCGTGATAAGCACGGTATAATAATGAAAATATAGAGGGAGTTGCAACCAACTCTCCTGTTACTAAAATAGGTCCTTGCGCAGGGTCGAAACATTGTTGTTTACATACGTTGCTACGGCAACCGCTTCTCTCTCCCTCTCTCTCTCCTACCAAACGGACGATGCGCCACGTCATATTAAAACCAACTACTTGTCAGGGAACAATTCTCCTCCGGATCGTCTTCTAAAGATAAATTCAGCAGACGTATTAAATCGGATCGAATATGTAAGTTTTTCTCACATATTTTTTAATGCGATACAGTGTTGTATTATTTGGTGTAACTATATATATACATGTAGCTATTTTAGTTGGGGGGTCATTGACTTTTCCAAGTAGAGAGTAAATGAAAAACGACAGTACCTCATGTTCATCCAGTATGGGGCATATGATATGAAGACATTGTTTTTGAGAAAGGTTAAAAATGACAATAATAATTTAAAGTCTACACGAATGCATTTTGTGTAGTTTTGATATAATCTTGTTGTAACTAAAACATGAATTATGCGGGATGTGGTTTTCTGTGTTAGTATAAATATATGTAAATTATGCTTCTGTGATGATAATTTTGAAGATACGAGCACAATTGTTAATAAAGTTCTTGCCAACCGAAATTCGAATGTTTATGGGCATTCGTGTGGATTAACTAAATATATAGAAGTATTAATACATTTTCTACACTCTTAACAATGCATCAAAATGTAAAATTGTAGGTTACCCGAACTCTTCCTTCTCTTAGCCTCTTTTCTAAGGCCTCAGAAAAAGATAGTTAATAGAATCTAAAAAGTGTTACATTGAATACTTATAAATGAACATGAAAATGTAATTATGACTATTAAACCTTGCATTGTGTACGCACACACAAGCGATGTGATGTTTCAATATAATTGTTCACATTTACCCATGGTTGGACCCTAAAAGTGTTGCATACCATAGCCCATATCAAACACTTTCAAAATCGATATAAAATATTGTTCTGGTAACCATACAGGGCCTCTACTTGGGCAAACACCGTTACAGGTGTAACTCGATAACGCAAACTAGGTAACTATAGATGGGGTGACAGGTGACGTCACACCGGGCAAAACGTGGCTTGTTGCTAATGTTCTTTGCCCGGCAGTTTGTGCGCGCATCATGTTTTGTTTAGGACCCGTGCTTTTAAAACTCGCGCCAAAGCATTATAAAGGGCAATACGGCATAGCGGACAGTGTTGTGGTCATATGCTGTTCCCTCAAGCGTGTATCGACAGTCCAGTCCCTTCGCCCGTTGCGTTTGTTGATAAACATTGGATGTAAACAACGGTCACCTCATCTATAGATCCATATTTGGGTTAGAGGTTGATAATAATATTCCTCACAATATCAAGAAGTCGGATTTGTAATACCGTTGCCATGGCATCCAGGAATCGACAAATCAGGAAATGTTGCATTATCATTCAAATTTGGAAAACGAATCTTTAAAATAAGGGATACGTCAAAATGAATTTAAATACTCGAATATGAGGCAAAATTAAATGCTGATATATAGAAATGGAAATTGTCCATTTTTTTTTAAACAGTCATTCAAATTTGAGCGAATTTGAATACTGGAAGACTAATTTGATCCATATAACTGTTAAATTGGCCGGAAAACCTTACAACAACATGTGGCTTCAACTTGCTTTGTTTTCTATTGTAGACTAATTGTATTTATATTCACGAATGGAGATACCCATGTCATTGTCTACCCTGTGTGAAATCACCTATGGTAACCTTACCCTGGGTTGACTAGATAGGAATTACACATTTTTTTGATATAGATTATAATCATTTCACACCCTAACTTTTACAAAAGCAAATTAATCAGTTGAAAAAGTGGCCCTAGTTGCAATCGAACCATGGACCTCTGGATTTCAAAGTGTCTCAGACATAAGACCAGCGAGGGGTGAACTGACCAGGACATAATTTGTAATCCCTCTTATAGCCTCCGAAAAAAACGTATTCATTATTCATTTAATCCATTTTTGGAAAGAAAATGAGTAGGGGAATCCATTTCTAGTATCAAATTTCAATAAATATGCTGATCTTTTAATTGTTTTAAATGTTGATCAAAATTTGCTGCAAACGTAGCAAAATCGGTTTTTCGTAAACAAATGCTAAAATTGCACCGAAATAATCAAAAGGCACTTCTGTTTGTTATTAGTTTTGACATGAAAAATGTTTAGTTTTTAAAATGTTAACCAAAAAGTGCCAAAAAGTGTCTTTTGGCACTTTTTCGTCAACATTTTACCCTGGGTAGACTCAAGTCACTCAGGGTACACTATCCTATGAGTATATCTAAACTGCATATCAATATATACAATGTAATTTAAATGCCCCTGTGATACGTGTACATATGTCACTAATAAAACTCTATTGTACATTTCACGGACATAAATTATGCTAATGAGCTCATTAAATGACGTCACTCGCATCATCGGGTTTTCCCGATGATTGAAATACGTTGATTGAAATTCTAGGTCGAGTAAAATGATGTTCTTATTTGTTGTCTGTGAGCTTTTCTGGGTTTTTTTCCCGTATTGGAATATTTTTTTATTGAAAATAGACAGTTCAAAGTAAACGTTGGTTCCAAGTTCAACTGACAGCACATGTATTAAAGGCAACAGCAACGGCAATATGCAAGCAACATTTGAGAAAAAACGATGCCCGACTTTGCAAGAAAGTGTACGGGGAAGTGTACGGGTGAACATGACAAACCAAAACAGCCTAGTAACTAATCACCTCCGTGGCGCAATTGGTTAGCGCGTTCGGCTGTTAACCGAAAGGTTGGTGGTTCGAGTCCAGCCGGGGGCGTTGTTACTTTTTGCATTTAATGCAGATTGACAAACAAATCACAGTAAAAATATAATATTGACAAAATCACAGACCACTTACACAAAGATCGCATCTGCGCATGCTCCTGTCGTGATCGAAATCCACCACACAAGCAATGGGCGAGTTTTATAAGTGTATGTTCTATTTTGTTACTCTATCATGCTTTCCTCTGCTGCTCATCGAATGGAACCGATTTTATTACAAAGCACTCTTTTTTACAAAAAGAAGATCGAACAGCTTTGGAGCAACCTCGGACGTTTAAAGGAGCTATTTTCTGAGGAATCATCATGATGTTAAATATTCTTAAGATGGTAGTACTGGTGTTATTAATAGGTAAGTACTTGAGGTGTTTTTTAAGGTTATTGGGCCGTATTCTCGTACGTAGTTAAACACGGTTTGAAGCTAAACCCGCGTATAACTTTAGACACAGCATTTAACTAAACGCAATTCTCGTACATTTGTTTTACTTAAACACGCGTCTAACTCGTCGAAATATGTCTAACTTTAAACATGGGTACGGGGGTAGTTTAATGCGGGTTTAACTAAACTTGCGCACCAACTGTATGCCTTGAATGATCACTCAACCGTGCCCGGTACAAGCTGGCGCGCGGATCGTGTAGTCTTTAAAAGTACCGTGTATTTAAGGCATTCAGTCGATACCTATTGTCACCAATTAGGGCCACAATAAATTAAATCCATGTATACAATCAACGCAGGACCACTCTGGGAACGAGATTTGCAGAGTTTAAATTCATGTTTTGTTAGACACGTCGTTTAAAGGATAAACTCACGTTTAAGTTAGACACGCGTTTAGTTAAACACGGTTTTAAGCTAAAACCGTGTTTAGTACGAGAATACGGCCCTATAGTCTATTACTATTAGATTTGAACTTATTGCAGTACCAATAATTCGAGGGTTGACAATCTGAGCAAAATTAATTTTAATAATATTATATTCTACTGAGCTATGTGTAAAATGAACCGTGCTTTTAAATCAAATGTGGGCTTTTGGGTAAGTCTACTTAGAATCTTTAGACTACAATGATTGTTGACAACACTTTCCACGCGTGGCTATTAGTTTTACCATATACAAAACAGATTTGATAGAAACCTTTCCCAACTTTCAAGGTCTATATAGCTCGTGGATTACTGAATCAATACTAGATATTGCTGTGTTTATTTATTTTAATGCATTTTTCTCATAGTGGTATCAAATACGGTAATGAAATTAAATTATTTAAAAAAAGAAAAAAAAAGAATGTCGTCTGTATACGCCTGCCGCATAGAAAGTGTTAAGGCCTATGATTCTCAAGTCTCGAAATGTGCTTTGTAACTAAACAATCTCAGGAATTAACCACTGTTCACCAAAAATCCATCATAATGATATGAACCGACACTTCACACATATTTGTTTTCTTCAGTGTTTGTCCCCTGGTGGCAAGATAAAATGGCGGCAAGATGCAAAGCATGCAAACATTTTGGCTTTTAATGTCAACATTTCCTGAAATTAGTTGAATTAATTCAACTGGTTACAATGGTACCTTGCGTACTGCAAACGTTATACGAGTCTTTGTTCATAGTTAACATCGGTAGATTGCATCATTAGTGTTAAAAGTAGTTCCTTCGGTTTCTCAATGGCATCCGACTACAATCTTAAAATATATCTAGATGGATAGAAGAACATATCAACTTAAGGGGGCTATCAACCTTCAACTTTGTGTATCACATTTCACTAAAAATGCTGATATTTTGAATTCACTTTTTTGACTCAAAATCTTGTGAACAACATAGCACCAATCAGTTTTTGGTAAAAAAATCTGATGAAATTATCATCTAAAGACACTTACCTGGGATCGTTTTGTTAGTTTTGCCATAAAAATGTTTTAAGATTTTGACCAAAACGTGCCAACAATGATGTTCACCTCAAAAAATCACTTTTGGCACTTTTTGATACAAAAATAGATTATTTGACTCATTGACTTTCCAAAAATGTGTACATTTATATTCATCTATATACTAATTTTCGAAACATGGCTTTATTAGATAGTTCAATATAATTTTACACTCGCGTCCCTCTTCAACTGAAAAAGCGTGGTAATTGCGCCTCTAATACACGAGCTAATTAGATAGTTCAATGCCTGTTATTTCCCGTTTTCAGACATGCGCAGAAAGGATCACATGTGAAATTCCGAAATGTTGAATTTCTTTTACTCGGGTAGATACTGTTCGGACACAAATTGTGGTTTTCGGAATGAGTGATGACATATGGTCTTCACCCAAAATATTTTCTTCAGGGATATAGCTACATTTCTGTATATGCGGCTGTTTGTTATTCTTAAAGAACGCATAGTAACAAGCATTTATACGGGACTATACGTCCAACAAATTAAAATATTTTACGACATTTTCTAAATGTAAACAAAAACTCTTACACAGATCTTAAAGTGACACTTTCACATTAATAACATAGATGAACGCGGAGTTTGCTAACGATAAAGAAACTGGCGGTACCATACCAACCGTTGTTGTTGCTGCGCGACCGCGTTTAACATGGCGCACGCGATTCATCGCACACGTAATGACGCAGACAAAGTGTGTACGCGTTTGTGGCGCAAACTGTACATTGTAAACGGGGCATGCAGTGAAAGCAGGCAGTCCGTACGGTTGCTCCGCGGTGCATACCGTACAGTACAATAAAATGTAACGAGAGCAAGACACAAACAAAATATTAGGCTAATCATGAAGCCAATACCTTTAATTTAATAAAGAAACTGGGAGTAAGGCGCAAACCGTATCCAGGATAACATATTTAAAGTGACTGAAGTGACTGAAGGAAAATACATTTGATGGAGTCACTCATGCAGTTGTAACCTCATGGCTGGTCATGAAGCTGTGGGCTGGTGGATCATGGTCGACCCCCCCCCCCCCCCCCCCCCACACACACACCCCCACCCCTCCCCCACACACACCCTTTCATTTTCTTTGTGCGACTTATTATACAGCGGCGCGGCTTACTGTACACGATGAGGTCTGAATCTTAATTTGAGGTGCTGCGGCTTATTCGCCGTGCGGCTTATATAACACGTAAATTACGGGATTGTCACATCATACCCTAAGGTATAAGCCTCTTCCCCCCGCACTTTCCTTATTTGGTAATATGGATAGAGTAAGACGGCCTTACTAAGGCCACATGGGTATCTGGATAAACGGAACGTGCGGTATTGCCCCATCATACCCTAAAGCCACCTCCCCCTCCCCGCACTTCCCTTACTTGATAATCTGGATATAAGGGCACATGGGCATGGGCATCTGGATAAACGGAACGTGTAGTTTATTATCATGATTATTATAGAGCGTGTGGATTAGTAAGGGCACCAGTGGTATCTGGATTACGGGTTCACTATAAAACGCAGATAGTCTCAAATTACCTGGATATACTCATTCATTCATTCATAAAAGGTTTATTAAAAACTGTTCTTGCAGCAAATACAAAGTAGCTGAATTACAACAATTTTGCATACAAAAATACAATGATTAAAGGAAACAATATAATCTACTAAAATTAATTACATGAACCCAATCTTCACACTCACCGAATACCACTAAAACAACCAACACTCAAAAACATCCAAATACTATGCGCAGGTGTGCCACCTGTGATAACTGGATTTTAAAGGGTGTATTAGGTAGTATCTCGGAAGGCCTTATTTAGAACACAACAAACATGACAAAGGGACTACATACGTTTAGGCCCTACATGCCTATTGGAGGAATAATGCATTTAAGTAAATAGGCCAAACAAAACCCGGATGGCACACATAATCAACATTCTAAAGGAGGAAAACGGGGTGGCGGGGCAATAAAAGAATCGGGGGAGACAGTTTAAAGCTAATTTTAAGTTACTTTCAGTTTTGACATTAAAATACAACTTTTGTATTATTTGGGGTACAAAATGGGTAGGGACATGAGCTGACAGGGGGTAACTGGGGGAGGGGATATTAAGGCAATCCAGATACTCTGAATATTTTAAGTATTCCTACACCTGAATATACACCTGAATAACCATTCAGGTGTCCTTATTAATCCACGTAGGCCCTAATAGCCGCATACACAGTTATCACGGGTGCCCTTACTATTCGATTCAAGATAAACCACATAGTCCAGGGAGGTCCTATTGGATCACCAATACACAATCTTGATTATTAAAGTACATGGGGTGGTACCTGAATAATCAAGGACACCATGTGTTATACATGCATGGCATACATGGATTTATTAAGGGCACCTATGATACATGGAGTATCAACGACATACTCTTGCTGTTTTACAATACCCTCATCTTTATACGTTTTGACGTGACTAACCACCCGCTATTATAGCTTCGGCACCTATACCTGCGCTTTCCATTATAAACTGGATATAATACGGGTACATTGGTATGGATATAATGCCGGCAAATGTGGTACCTGGGTTATTAAGGCCATCTGTGAGGGGTAGGGCCTAGGCCTATAATGGGCAACCGGTGTATTAAGAACCTCTACTTTTCTGCATGACTATCCCCTCCCCCGGGATTATATCCCAAATCTTTAACAATGTTTGTTAATGAACCATGTCCTCCCATTCCTCTGTACAACTTATTGTTGTACATTCCTGGTTTGAGATTTCAGGTTGCGTCTTAACCCCACCACATTTTCTATAACTATATTATTTAAGAGCACATTGGGCCTAGGCGCATGGTGTATTAAGGGTACCATGTCACTTACATTATATCAAGGGCACTTTAGGTACCTGCCCATGGTACCTGAATAATGACATACTCTTGATATTTATATAAACATTTATAACGCTTTGATATTACTCACCTCTGCCTTTTGTGGTATGACTATTAGGCCTACTGCCCGCTATCTTCGGCACCCGCGATTAATTCAAGTTACTTGAATGATACAGTAAGGCACCTGGGTATCTCGATATAACGGCACACTGCAGTACCTGCAATCAAGGAAAAAAAGGTTGGCACACTTTGTCTTACTTACGGAAAAAAACCCGCCCCTCTCCCCGGAGGCAATGTTGATCCGAGTCATATTATCAGAAGCCATGGTAGGTCCCCCAACATTGATTGATGGGGGATGGGGAAGGATATAAGAAAGGGGGAGACTTTTGCTTTCTATTAAACAGTGCTATGTCCCAAGTCTGATCTCAATTGCGAGCACAGGGATATTTGTAATAAGTTGCGTCAAGTGTGCCAACTATTATTTTCCTTGATTGTGGATTATGTGGTATCCGGTGCCATTAAGGGCACCTGTGGTAACCGTGGATTAGGGGTAGGGCTTAGGTCTATGGGGTCCCTGGATATAATGGGACAACGGGTACCTGCATTTCAGGTCACATGGGAGGCCTCCATAGATATCTGGAAAGACAAAGGTAGGCCTACCTACTTTAAGGCACATGTATACCTGGATTATCAAAAGCACCTGCGATATTCGGATTATTTAGGGCCCGTTTGGATTATGTATACATGTAGGACATGTTCTTGATATTGTATCAAATTTGCTTACGCTTTGTTTACTAACCTCTCCGTGAAATCTTCTAGCGGGTCCGCGCGAAGCGCGGATGCCCGCTAGTTACATTAATAGTTCAAAAGTTGATAAATATCATGTTTTTGAAGGTTAACAGCGCCCTTAAGGGGGACTTAAGGTAGTTTTTGATTTGATTTTTTGAATTTTGCGAGTGCTGTAATTATTGAACTATTAATCTAATGCATATAAAAGTATACATTTTTGGAAAGGAAATGGATCAGAGAATCTAAATTTGGCGTCAATTTTGACCAAAAAAGTAGATTTTTTGAGAAAATCACAAAATTCACCTTTTTGACCCAATCTTTTTTTAACAAAGCTAACAAAAATATTTTTGAGTAAAAAATGACCAAATCACTTGATAATGATGTTAATACACTAATAAAGGGACGGTTTGGTTTTTTTAAACCTTATCTAATATTTTTGGAAATTTTGACCAAAAAGTGCCAAAAAATGTGAAAAAAAATGGATTTTTATTTTTGTTTACACTTTTTTGTCAAAATTTCAAAAAATATTTGATTAGGTTAAAAAAAAAAATCGTCCCTTCATTAGTGTCTTTACATCATTATCAAGCGATTTGGGTATTTTTAACTCAAAATTATGTTTGTTAGCTTTGTTTAAAAAAAATGGGTCAAAAAAGTGATTTTTTTTTTGTGGTGATTTTCTCAACAAATCAAAAATCACCATTTTTGGTCAAAATTGATGCCATAAATGGATTCTCTGACCAAAATCCCTTCCAAAAATGTATACTTTTATGAGCATTTGATTAATAGTTCAATAATTACAGCACTCACAAAATTCCAAAAAAACTTCCTTGAGTCCCCCCTTAAAATTTATAAGCAACGCAATATATACACACAAAGCAATAATAATAGGCGGTTGAGAAAAAACAATCTGTACTATATTATAATATACCTGTTTATATGGATGGGCGGGCACTCTTCATACTTAAAGACTCGCTCAACAGACCGTGATCCTATAATGATCATTAGGAGCTATCGATAGAAAGATACGGTATAAACAAATTAATAACTAATGGCTGGCTTACCATGATTAAATATATTGATGATCGGTTACTTAAGTTCAAGTTCAAGTTTCAGTTGCAGACTTCAAGTTACAACAGTAAAATATCACTTCGTGTGTTTTTTAAATAGATACAAAACCTTATACAGGCTGTCCCAAAATGATTTGTACTCATTTTTTATCATATTTGCTACACTGTACCCTTTTTATTAGAATTTTGGATCATGAATATCGGACTTATTTTATTGAAGTTAAGACATGGTGATTTCACCTTTTTGGCAAAGTGCAAATTATAAGTGTTTGAAAGAAACTAATACATTCTCTTAATCTCTTGTCTGCTAATAGCTTTGGTTCCTTGCTATTTTAAACTGCTGTTGTATCATATTGTTGTTCAAACCATTAATACTTCTTCATTTTGATTCAATTTGAAGAGTAAAAATGGATCGTCACGAATGAGCGACCCCAAGCTTTGTTTCTATAATGAGCTAGTTTTGAGTCTAAACATGAGGGGCATTCAAACATGTAAAGACGTGGTCATGGGTAATTAGCAGTGGCTTAGACTTCTTTTTCATATTGGGGATGCAATTTCTTACATACTTGGTAAAAATGATATAGCCCCTTAGTGTTTAACCTCATGAAATTCATTCTCCAATGTGAAAATGAAATCTAAGCCACTGGTGATTCACCAAATACCACTTCATTTAAAAGCCCCTAAACACTTGTCAAATAAAACAATGCATGGGGTCACTCAGGTGTGACAAACTTCTTTTTACCCGTTAAATTGAATTAAGGAAAATAATTATTAATGATTTGAACACCCATAACTAATTACAGTTACAACAGAAAGACACACACGATTATATTGAGTAGACAAGAGGTTATGAGAATACACAAGTTTCTTTCAAACAAGCTGTAATAGCACACGCATTTTCAGCACTTTGTCCAAAAGGTGAAATCACCATGTTTTACATAATTGAGTGTATCTTGAGTTTGGTAAATCCAATACTCATGATCGAAAATTCTAATGAAAAAGTACAGTATGACAAAGATGATGAAAAAACAACGGACCCCATTACCCCGGACCCCAACTAATCCCATCGATTTTGATGATGACAAAAATGATTAAACTTTGGGCATCGATGGGGACTAATCATTTTGGGACAGCCTGTACCAGGCAACTGAACCCTGTTACTATGATCTACTATTCAAAATGTTCTTGGGCCTAACAAGCGATAATATTAGGCTTAGGCGACGAGAAAAGACCTTATTGTACAGGTAAATGGATCTCTGAGGTAGAGGGGGGGGGGGGGGGGGTATTTTTCTTTAAAAATCGAGAATTTTAAAAGAAATCAAAAAACTTTTTTCAAAAAAACAACTAAAACAATCTAATGAAGTAACCGATATTCACCGATAATTCATCAACATTATGAATCTAGGTTTTGAACAATAGAGTGATTTGTTTGTGCATTTCAAATTAAAACACTTGCGTGGAATTCTGCTTGGCAACTTGTCTTAAGTGTCTCTTCATAACTATTTTGGGGGAAAAGTGTACTTTAGCTCCCAGATACTGGTATTCCAGAATCCTTCAATACTGGAACATGAAAGTTGCCAGTATCGCTCGATACTGGTACGATATAACTGTTCCAGTATCGGTCGATACTGGAACACCAAATTGTGTTCCAGTATCGGACGATACTGGTACACGTGTTACCAGTGTAGTTTGTCCCAGTATTGAACGATACTGGTACATAATTTTGTTCCTGTATTGCCCGATACTGGTACATTTGATATGGCCCAGTATCGTCTGATACTGGAACACCGACTTTGTACCAGTATTGTCCGATACTGGGTGTTCCAGTATCGGACGATACTAGTACAGTCCAGAATATGGGACCTAAAGTACACTTTTTCCTCAATATTTCCTAAAATTAGTTTAAATTCAGTAAATTCAGTAATTTTTACTAAACCAATTTATATTATCAAATGTTTAGGGGACAACATGAGGTGGGACTCGAGCTGATTGGGGGCGGCCACTTCTAACATTGGCACATTGTGTGTATTAGCAACGTTGTATAAGAATATTTGTTAATCGTATCATTACTACTATGTAGTACGTTCGGTTTTTCAATGGCATCTGACTACAATACAATCTTAGAATAAATTAAGACGGAAAGAAGAACACATTGATCATGTTGATACGCACCTCAATATAATAAAATCACGAGATATAGGTGGTTGAGAAACACTTTAGGGCTGCAGAGAAAATGTCAGCAATAACTGAACCGTTAAGGGGGTGAACCCTCAGGCATAGCTTTTGTAAAACTGCTGTAACACCTTCATTCATGTATCTATATAAAAGTATACATTTTCTTGAAGAAAAGAGTTCAATTAATCCAACCATGAACATGAAATTAACCATTTTAGAGACACAGTGTTTGACCCATTTTAGGTTTCGTCGAGATTACTAAAAATAAATGTTTTTACATTTTGTCGTTCTAGATTTATTATAATCTTAATACAATTCTCTTGGAGGGTTTTGTTGCTGTTTTTGAATATATCTGATTTAAATTGTTGAATTATTGACCAAAAAGTGCCAACAATGTGATTTTTAATCACATTTTTGGCACTTTTTGGTCAATAATTCAACAAATGACGAGTTTGTTTCCAAAAGGCGCTAACTCACTAAAAGTGAAATAGGAGAAAAGCAACGGTTTTTTTTTTTAATGACAAAAAACAAAACAAAAGGGAAAAGAGAGGTAGACAGGAAAGGGGGAAGAGGGAGAGAAATTGAGAAAGAGCCTTTAATTGATTGGTGAATAAAATAACGTTGTATGTCGTGATATATATATGTAGGCCTATGTACATGCGCGTCGCAACCGGCCATGGCCGCCCCCACTTTTTTGCAAAGAAAGACAAAAAGAAGAAGGGGAAAAAGAGAAGAAACAGGGGAAGGAATTGCTTTTCAATAAAATATTGGTAAAAAACACACCAAATCGCACCACATGGGTTCGAAAATTGTAAAGAAATCCAATTCTGAGGAGGACACATCCCCCCCCCCCCCCCCGAGACTCCCCACCTGTTCGAGCTTTTTAACCATGTATACTTAGGGGAATATGGGGCAACTGGACCGTGGGGCAAGTGGTCCGAAATGAAGGATTATGTAATTGTATGGGCATACTGCTTTCTCTTGAACAGTACGACTTTTGTTGATACTTGGCATATATCCTTACCTTCTACAATCCAAAACATTTGGAACTTTAGGGCATTTACACATGTGATTTTTCTCCAGATCTTTGAAGCCAAATCCTTGAGGGACTGATTGAAAATTCACAGATAGTATGGGCGATATATGGAGATGGGTTTAGATCATGTTTAATGTACTTTATATGATTGGCAGATATGCAACAGTAAATATATGCATGCAGTATATTCGTCTTAAGATTCTAGGTGCATATTGCATTTGATGGGTGCTATATTGTAGTGTGCTTGGGGACTTTCCGAAATATGATTCAAACCATAGGTTGTGGTTGAAATGACCGTAAAATGGCTCATTTTGCTAAATTGGGACATTGGTGGTTTGGATTTCCGATCAATATTATCATTTAAAGAATGCTTCAACTTAAATCATTATCACGAGTTTCATTTGGTAGAGTTATTAGTTTATGAATTTGCAAATAACAAAGTACACCATCTCTTATTATCTAAAGACACTCGTCTACTTGTAGGACCCGAACGCCGTGATATTTGCGAATTCAAAGATACTCGCTGGCTACAGAAATCTGTGTAATGGCTAAAAACAAAAATGCAGTTTTGCCTTTTTTTCTGAAATGTATTGGAGTTATTGATTATTATGACAAATGATGGTATGTTTTAAAACATTTTGACGTCAAATGTATTACGTCACATGCGTGTTTGAATAATGTTTCATCTCGACAAAGTGCTACGTCATTTGTTGGGGCAAGTTGTCCGAAGGGGTATGGGGCAACTGGTCCGCCTGCAAAAAGTTAATCAAAATTGTAAAATTCATTTTGAAAATTAGTTGTGAGTGTCAATAAAACATGACTCGGTATTGAAACGTGAATAGAATATGAAATAATTCACATTCTTTCTAGTTCTTAGACATTTTGGGGCATTTCGGGTCTAATAGTAATACCACTATTTCTGATATTGAAGGATTACAATATGACATGAAATTGCTTTAGAATGGTTTAAAACCTCGGTATTATGAATTACATCTTTATTATATTTTAAATGGTGTCTGTAAAGGTATTTGCTATGACGAAATATCATGATTTATGTATTTTATCCACTGCTTTTTTGTGTATATTAACCGTTGGGTCATCATTGTCATATTGACTAACTTCCCCTGTAACATTAAAAACTGGGTAAATATCAAGATGGTTTATTATAAGTACTAAATGTTGATTATATGAAGTAAATAAAATCATTTAAGAAAGGGTATAATATATAGACAAATGTATGGGGCGTCTGAATATCACAACCATGGAACCATTTAACTAGGTTCATACCGTCTTATCAAATAAACGTGCAGTCGAAAATTGCGCTTGCTTTGTACATCATGTAGTATTACTGATTTTTACACGTTTACCACAAAACTATATAAAACATGGGTTTCATGAGACCTGTATCCTTTTTACACGTTAAATAATATGGAAATGAGTTTGTAAAGAAAATACTGCCTAGTTACCGTTTTTTCAATCAATGATTTCTGTGTATTCTAACCGTTGGAACATATAGGACCAGTTGCCCCAATGATGAGGTAACTGGTCCGTGCCAAGTAAAGTTTTTAGTTAGTGGTAATTGGCCTTTTGTTTGGATATTTTTTAACATTGATTATATCTCATATGTAAACAGTTACATGCATCGACGGAAAATTCTCCAGTACTCAGTTTATGCGATATGGTGTTCCTCAAGGGTCCGTGTTAGGGCCCTTGCTATTTTTGGTCTACACTCTTCCGCTTGGTCGCATCATTCGCGAATACGGTTTAGCTCTGCATATTTACGCAGACGATACGCAGATTTATGCATCTATTTTTCCAATTTCTGCTGATGGTGTGAATCTTGCTTTATCTATTGAGAACTGTGTTAGTGATATAAAGAACTGGATGTCGCGAAATTTTCTGAAACTGAACGCTGAGAAAACTGAGGTCATTGTGTGTGGATTTCGTGCCCAGTTGAATAAATTACATATCCCCTCGATGAATATCGCTGGTGTCAATGTCCCAGTGCAGGTGAACGCGGTTAGAAATCTTGGTGTGATGTTCGACTGCAACATGACTATGTCCGCTCAAGTGACGAAGGTTGTGAAAGCGGCCAATTATCATCTTATAAACATCGGCCGTGCTCGCAAGATGTTAACAACTGAATCAACCAAAATGGCTGTTCATTCCCTCGTAACATCACGAATCGACTACTGTAATAGTCTGCTGGCTGGTATCAGTAAATCGCTCCTTAAACGTCTTGTAAACATTCAACGTACTGCAGCTCGCATTGTAACTAGAAAACGGAAATATGACTCCATTTCCGCCGATCTTGTCGAGTTACACTGGCTCCCGATAAAGCAGCGCATATAATTCAAGATTCTATTCAAATTCAAATTCAAAAGAATTGAAGCACTGCCGTCAAATTCTATTCAAATTGTATTCAAATGCCTTCACCAGACAGCTCCTGACTACCTTTCTGAACTACTTCATGTTTCAACATCTCACCGCAATCTTCGCTCGACCTCAACTGCCTGTTTCATTCTCACTGAGCACAGGACACATCGTTCAACGTTCGCCGACAGATCGTTTTCTTGCTATGGACCTAAACTTTGGAATGCATTACCAAATCATGTTAGATGTGCTTCCTCAATTCAAATATTTAAGAAACTGCTCAAGCAACATCTCTTCTATAATGCTTACAATCAATAACTTATTTCATCATGTTTGCATTGAATTTTCTGCTGTTATTTGACTTATGTATATATTTATTTTTTCATCCATTGTTTGTGTTTTTATGCGCCTTAGTGCAATTTTATTGGTTTTTGGCGCGGTATAAATGTCAGGTAGTAGTAGTAGTAGTAGTAGTAGTGATATTTTTATAGCAATTCTATAAATATTTACACGAGCTTTAAGCTTTTATATCATGAATATGCTTAACCGGACCAGTCCATCCTCCCCTAAATCAAGAATATCAGTTATGCTCAACTTCTTTCGTGCATTGATAAAAAACAAAATATTTATTGGAAATGAAAACATGGCTTTTGTTGGTCAAAAGTATACACCAGACCGTACCAAATGAGTTCGAAAATTGAAACACTTTTTACTTAAGAAGGGGGGGGGGGGGGGGGGGGGGGGGGGGCACATCCCCTAAGACACCCCTGCGCACCGAAAACTAGCAGTTAGAAAACTAGCAGTTAGAAAACTAGCAGTTAGAAAACTCGCAGTTAGAAAACTAGCAGTTAGAAAACTAGCAGTTAGAAAACTAGCAGTTAGATAACTAGCAGTTAGAAAACTAGCAGTTAGAAAACTAGCAGTTAGAAAACTAGCAGTTAGAAAACTAGCAGTTAGAAAACTAGCAGCTAGAAATCTAGCAGTTAGAAATCTAGCAGTTAGAAAACTAGCAGTTAGAAAACTAGCAGTTAGAAAACTAGCAGTTAGAAAACTAGCAGTTAGAAAACTAGCAGTTAGAAAACTAGCAGTTAGAAAACTAGCAGTTAGAAAACTAGCAGTTAGAAAACTAGAAGTTAGAAAACTAGCAGTTAGAAAACTAGCAGTTAGAAAACTAGCAGTTAGAAAACTAGCAGCTAGAAAACTAGCAGTTAGAAAACTAGCAGTTAGAAAACTAGCAGTTAGAAAACTAGCAGTTAGAAAACTAGCAGTTAGAAAACTAGCAGTTAGAAAACTAGCAGTTAGAAAACTAGCAGTTAGAAAACTAGCAGCTAGAAAACTAGCAGTTAGAAAACTAGCAGTTAGAAAACTAAAAGAGTCCAACACGGTGAACAATCAGCAAAAAGAAAAATGTCAACGGCCGCATTGATTCTTTTATTGTCACCGGGTCCATACCGGGTCTATAATACCGGGTCCTCACCGGCCTGGTACCGGGCTCATACTACCTCTTCACCGGCCGGAATGCCGGCCGAACCGCCTGAATACCGGCCGAACCGCCTTGATAACGTCATCAAACCGTCCTTTATAAGCTGACGATGTTAATTTATTTGGACATTTACCTCGCTAGTCACGGTTCTTATTCTCCAGTTTTGCTCTCAAAATAACATCTCTACTAGTACGCTGTAGTTAGAGCATAAGTACTAGCGAGGTATATAGCTTGCATCGCTCGTAAGTTACGCCAGTTTGGGGCACTCGGCCGTTAGAGTTACAATTGACTTGGTAATTGGTCATTAATCCGCAAACATCGAGCGATGTCCCTATTGCTATTACATGCCATACACGTATATTTTTGTACGGCGTACCAGTCGAGAGTATGAGCGAGTCAATCACAATCGGCCGAGTGCACCAATGGCGGGTAGCTGAAAATTAGCGCTACCTCGCTAGCAGTTGAGGCGTAACCCAACATTTTGAGAGCAGCTAACCGGAGTAGGCTAGTAGCTTGCAAATAATCTACGCTAAATCTTACACCTGACAGGACCCAAGTGTAAGTTGAAGCATAACAATTTATGCTGTAACTATATAATATGATAATTTCTGATTTGCCCGATGGACGATTATACAGATATGATGAACAATGGGAGATTTCTATCATGCAATTCATTAACAATTTGTGTATAATTTACTCAATGGTATATTTAATACCAATTATTCATTATATATTATGTTAGATCTATCCACAGATATACATGCAAAATTGTAGAAATAATGTCAAACAATCAATCAACCAACCAATCAATCAATCAATTAATAATTAACTAATTAAATATTTAATTAAATAACAGGAAATCAAATAAATAAACGAATTAATACAACAAAAAAATACAAAAAAAAAATACATATGCTTATTTTTATATAAATGAACGAATGAATAATTAGTCATAATTAATCAAAAATAAACAAGTAAATAAAAAGGATGAACATAACATAATAACACATACACATTTAATAAATCAATTGATGATTAATAAATAAATTAAAGTATGTCAATACCTGGGCAATCATTATTGTAGTTCTAAGAATTTGTGGAATAGCTTAAATAATACACCCACTATACACACTCGGGCTTTTTAGTTAGTATTGTAAGCAGACTAATGATGATTAACAAAAGTGCTTGTGAAATTATTAAATGAATTCCAATGAGACAGAAACACAAGTTGGTCATGCATATTATTTAAAACCAAGTTCTATTTCGATTAAAATCTGCAAGCATTACTATTTCATCAGTGGTATATGGCAATAACATTTTACATTTGAAAATCGTGAATTGTTAGCTTACATTTTCAGAAGGAAAAATGTTGTAACCATCTGTTGTAATCTATAGCCAATTATCTAGCCTCCAGTAAATATCAAATTGTTATGTAAATGTTATGCTAATGAGCTTGCGACCTTCTAACTATCCAAGCATAATTTTGTAAAAATGATGTGGAGAAGCCTAAAAGGGTTGACATGACATTGACTTAATAAAACCAACAAATTTCAACATGTACCATGTTAAGATGGGTTGAAGTCCCGAGCGGTATATCATCATACACACAATGATGTATACAAATCAGACACTGGTAATACAGTTAGTTTTCTTTCGCTATGTATAGCAATCTTTATTCGTCATTTCGGTGGCTTAATTATTTTCAATCATTATATCTATAATTAAAAGAGTTCTGAAGGTTAACTCTATAATCTCGATGTTGTCTTGATGAGTCTAATTATAAAATGTGAATGTGAGAAGTAAACTCCTCACACAAAATGGATAAGTATATTTATAACATGAGGGCTAATGCTTATCCAATAGAAAACCTACAAGTGTTAACTAGCCGTAGTATAACATTTTTTAACCAATCATGGATCAGAGCATTGACCCTAGAAGGGTCAATGATCAGAGTCCCAGCTAACATCGACCGTGGGCCCACAGTGGGCCCTCATGGGACCCTTAATACAGGCCAAAGTGGACAAAATATTAGGGGTCCCATGAGGGCCCACCGTGGGCCCACGATCGATGTTGGCTGGGGTAAGGGATTACAATTGACATCACCCACATAGTGGGCGTTATTATGGTTTACCAAAAGAACAATTGAAGAGAACAAAGCTCTAAACTGATGTTAATTAATCAGAACTTTGATATGCTATTTACCCGAAAACCACATCATTAAGATGTCACTAAGAAACAAGAATTTAAAAGTATCTTTATTGTTCAAACACATTGCATTGGTATACAATTGTAGTTTCTAGTAAAAGCGTCTCTTTCATCTATACATTGAAACCTAGGGTCAATGATTTTTGTTTAAAGACATAACCACGCCAACTCTCTGCTGGAAATATCAGCCAGGGAGGTTGAGCCATAAATTCATGTAATAATGAGCTAGATGACACAATAGCCGTTACTAAAATTAGGGGAATAGCCTGAGTGACAGGCCCTGTTACTTTGAACAAATTCAACCTTGACGTGTTCTAACAACCTTGCGTGTTCTAACAACCTTTTACTATGTGTGGTTCGCTAGCGGGGAACTAAGAGAATGTGGTTACACCTTTAACGAGCGTTTCATCCGCAGACCCATTATAATATGCCTCTTTATATGGATGAGCACTTTTCATAATTATAGACCTGCTCAACAGACTGTGGTCCTCTAAAGTGCATTAGGATCGTCAAACCCGTATCGATAGCCAGGTACCGTAGCAATAAATGAAGTACTAATGATTTACTTACAATGATTAAAATGAATTGATGATCGGTTGCTTGACGAACAATTTTCTCTAAAACTTGTCAACATAAAATATGAATTAGGGTATTTTGTAGATAAAAATCCGTATACCAATCAATGTGTAGAGCCCTGAATCCTATTACGCCCGAGGTTAAGTCAGTACTGACGGTTGGACGTTGCCATGGTAACGTGAACCCGTTAATGTGTGCAGTTATTGTATTTTCTCTTTCCAACCTTAAAATGTGCGTAAAACTTAAAATCTAACAAATTGAGGGCAGCATATAGGTACCAAAATTCCTTGGAACATCTAGTCTGATGATGTAACCTCACCTTTGACCCCAGCATCTCTTCACGACACAGGTCGAAATTATACCTTTGATAACATGTTTACCGCAATGATACCACCATTTTCTAGGCGAGTTTACACCATTTTATGTGAATATTTTACGTGAATAAAAGCCTCATATGGTATTAAACAGTGATACATTTTTAACACTATATGACTCGATAAGAGATTTATGATGTTATGGTTGAAAATCGGCAAAATATGAAGAAAACAATCAATCCTTACTGTGACGGGATACCCTTCCCTTGAAAATGCAGTCCCGTTCCTAAGACCGTCCTCTATTGAGATATCGAACTTATTTGTATTTCTAGCGGAGGACGGATTCCCGTCATTTAATTGGTCGACGTGTGAATTTGACGCCAGTGCGTCACCTTATAGCACGCCCTGAAGCCGAACGTACTTCCGTTCCGAAGCAGGCTGGTTATCAGATATTTCGATCGGATTGTTATTCATCACTATCGGATATTACAGATGATAATTCGGTACGCTAACTGTATCCCGAATATTAAATATAGGGGAGACCGGGCGTGTACGCCCCGGGGGCAGGCTCGCCCGGCACTTATTTCTCATTATCGCGGCCACTGGGTGAATTCGGGGAGCACGCAATAGATAAAACAGTCTATCGCAAGCTTTCCATAGTAACGTGTCAGATCGCTGTAGACTTGTTGTCAAATTATCATCCAAAAACAGTTTTACATCACAAATAATGAATTTTCTACCATTTTTTAAATGTATTCTTCTTAAATATATTGGTATCGAAAATGTTAATGTAAATCATCATTAGGTAGGTATAGATAGATAGTCTGCTTTTGAACGGGAGCGCGTTCGGCTTGAGAGCATGATATTTGGTGAAGTACTGCCGTCAATTTTTACACGGCGACGCATCAAGTGACAGGAGTCCGTCTTCGGCTGGGTAACGAACAACACTTGCCCTATCCTCCCCTACCTGAATATAGTGATTTGGCGGTTTTAACAACTGAAAAGCTAATAAACCATGACTTTCAGTAATCGGATTTTTTTCTATAATATCCTTACAGTTTGCTGGTCCCCTACTACAGATGCATACATGTGCATACTTAAACTCCGTTGGGACCCGTCAACCGGTAGAGAAAGATGGGCAATGCCATGGAATGATATCTGTTACTGCCAGGGAGTTAAAGCCGCTAGAAATGTGGGAACTGCTAGTTGTTCAATGACCCAGGAAGATGGATCGAACCTGTGGTACATTGATAACCCGGGTCCTCTCACCAAGAGGGAAAATTGGACTCCTGAGATACTAAATGAGCTACTGGATAGAACCGATTTTTGCAGTAGGTTTATATTTCGTTAGTCAATGAATGATAAAACTAAAAGTAAATCAATATATTATCAAGGGCCAAGGATTTAAGTTCATCTCGTATGTTTGGCTTTGCAAGAGCTTTGACAGACACATAAATACATGATTTAAATGTACTCGTCTTCTAAATAGTTTATATCATTGACATTTTCAAATTTAATACCTAGTAAAACACACAAGTGTTTGTATATTTTTTATATTTTTTATATTTTTGTATTGTACATATTTTTTATGTCAAAGTGTTTTTATAAAACCGATTTTAGTGCCGAGGGCTTCCTCTGTATGTCTTGGTTTTCATTTGTTACAGCCTTCAACGAATGCAGTTCAAGCCCTTGTTTGAACGGAGGAGCATGTATTGATGACATTGGATCATTTATATGTAATTGTAAAAAAGGCTACAACGGTGCAACATGTGAAATTGGTAAATACAAAAACCTAATCCTATACTCCCATACTAATCCATGTATAGTTTACCCCCAAATTGGAGAAACGGTGATGCATAATTTGCATACGAAGACCTGAGCGCCACAAAGACCTAAGTCCATATTTGCAATTTTTACGGAATCCTTGTGCTCAGCCGCACAATTTGGTATATGCTTTATAGCTTAATTGAAGCAATTTCAATTTTGGGGACCCTGTATGGCGGCCATTTTGGATTCTGCTGTCTCATGGGAGTTCCCATAATTTTGCGAGGGCCATGGGACATCAAATGTCAAACCTTACTAGCCAGAGAATGGTCACGGAATTAAGGTTTTTGACCCAAACTAATATCATTTATTTTTAAAACAATATTGTTTTAAATTATACAGATGTAAATGAATGTATTGGGGAAGGATCTGGACATAACTGTGACACCAACGCTGAATGCACTAACACTGTTGGAAGTTACGAGTGTCAATGCAATCCTGGCTGGACCGGTGACGGTGTCAGTTGTACAGGTATGTTTTTTCTCCTTTGTCATGATTGGTTAAGACATTTCGCCATCCTGCTTTGATAATTACCTAACTCACTTTTCAGAGAAATTGAGCTTTTTGCATAAATCATGACTTCAATCAGCATTGCGAGTTAGGCTGATTGTAATAATGATGTAAAATGTTTAAAATGGGTCATATTAACTCGTAGTATGCCTATAACAAGCCACATTTCACTTAAATGTATATCTCCATCTAATTCTATCCAACAGTTACTGCTCCTGCTGGAATTCGCCTGCACAATTCATGGTGCTATTCAACATATCGTCAGCCTGCTTCGATAAGTGCCTAACTCACTTTTCATATTTTTGATGTTTTCTAAAAACTGGAAAATATGAGTTAGGCAATTCTTGAAGCAGGCTGACGATTTGTGGTTGAATTACAACGTATTGCCTTGATTACATAAGATATACATAGTGCACAACCCCTGAGGAAAATTTGATATAAACGCAGCGTGTAAGAACATTTGTTGGGAATGGATCTTTTTACTTCATACTTTTCTTCCATCTTTTCTACTTTCATTTCATTCAGCCAGCATGCTTATAGGCTTTTTAAGTCTGAACCGAGCATGTTGGTTGAATGCCAGAGGGTCGTAAGTGCAGTTGACTCTTTTTCATGAGAAGCATTCTTGTGATTTACAATGAGGTTGTATTTATAGGGAATATATTACATTTGACAGTAAATGAAGGCGGAGTTGTCGCTCTTCATTTAAAATTATGCTTTTACTTTGCAAAAGCTCACAAAAATGAATAATCAACCAATCACAATGTCGCAAGTGCAAGCCGTATTTCTAAGTAATGCAATTAGGTCGTATGTGCCACATACGACCGTCTTGCACAAATCGTTTGGAAACCTCTGACGGCAAGAAGGTCGTAAGACCAAAAGTTATTCTTGCATTATAAAACACAGGAGCTGGTAATATTTGATCAAATAACTTTAATGTTTTTCTACTGTTCGCTTTTAAAAAATATAATTTGTGTGGCACTTACGACACTCTCGTAATACAAATGTATTACACTGTTAATGCAAGACGGTCGAAAGTGGCACTTGCGACAAAACGACACTCATGTAAAAGAAAACTGATGTTTGCGTTTTGCAAGAACTGTCACTTACGTCCCTTTTATCATCTATTTTCGTTAATATTTCGGAAACTAAACATTTTATAAATTTCAAATGTGTATAAGCCTATATAGGGAACTTTGATATGAACACAGAGATTTAGAACACCCATTATAGTAGTTTACGCGCGAATGTTATACCGGCTGGTTTGGTGACGGTGTTGAATAGCAAAGGACTACATTTTGCTCGTCAAGACCGAATGATTACAGGCTTGATATATCGCATCAAATTGATTGATCTACAGTAAACACGAAACCCTTACAGAATAGTTGTTCTTAATTCTTATAGTCCGTCCGTAAAAGAAACTGTTAATAATAAATAGTATCAATATTGTTTCAAAACCCAGATCAGGATGAATGCAATGGCGAAGAATCTGGTCATAACTGCGATGTCAATGCTGAGTGTACAAACACCGACGGTAGTTTTACGTGCGAATGTGCTCCAGGCTGGGCCGGTGATGGTGTCAATTGCACAGGTACTAATTGAATTTGAATCGGTACATGATTTTATTTCTAGATAGTCGTTAAAATATTGTTTAAAATAATGAGTACGATACTTTTATGTCGTCAAGAAACAAAAGATAATTGTTCGAAAAACTATGAAATTTACCATGACAATAATCACAGAGTTGTCCGTTGCAATGTGCACTCCACCATGAGGAGTTCATGGAACATGTCCAGCAACAACGTACTTTATTTATGTCGAACAAACCATGCACAAACCACTCCTCAAAACTATCTGTCACAAACAGCCCGTCGTCACAAAACAACCCCTCACAAACAACTTGTCACAAACAACTTGTTACAAACAACCAGTATGGGTTAGATTATTATTCACGTTCAAAATGGATTATTCATTGTTGTGCGATTTTTTAGACAATTGGCTAGGAGGTATTAGACTCGATCCTCATATCTTCCCAGACGGTGCTCAAATGTGAAGACTGGAAGAAATACTGTTCTAAAAGTGTGCTCCGATAAACTCGTGAATAAACATGAGCTTATTCACGCACCATCACGCCACAGTGCGCCGGTAGTTTCACGCGGCAACGTACGCCGCGTAACGCGATAGTGCGCCCTTTAGTGGCGCGGCGTGACGATCGTTCGATGCACTGCAATTTGAATTTGACGAAACATATGTTTTTCTGTCGTTTGCAAGAAGAATAATTTATTGGTAGATTACCAGTGTAGTCACCTTCGAAGCCGTAATGTCACCCTTATTAAGATGAGCACTCCTGATGTAGTTCTCGTTGAAAATGACTATTGGGAAAAATCACCGTGTTGCATAATAAAGCTTTTCTGAACGCCTTGGTGCTTCTGCAAAGCCAGATAATGTAGCTTACTCGCAAGGTTGTTTTGGCTGCTTTGTCTAAGATTAGATTTTTTTTCCCGCTGGGAATTCCCAGCGAGCCCAGACATTTGCTGATCGTGGTATCATAAATACCCCTGCTTCCGACTCAACTTGAAAGTAGTTTACAGACCATCCATTATTTTCACATTCTGCTACAAGGTTTTGGTATTTACATTTCTTCCTGGC
>CM069445.1:11252334-11349766 GCA_035610835.1 Ophiura sarsii
GATCATTCCTATCCAGAGTTATAGCTATTTTACTAAAATAACCCATTTTTTTAGCTGTCCACCGATACGTAAAACAGAACAAAATTAAAAAATGTTTAAAATTCATCACTATCATATCAGGAAGTAATTGTTTTATTCCTCATAATGCAAAATCGTAGAATCTGTCAAAAAAGAGACGGTTAAAGTATTTTTGTAGTCACTGATTATTTATTTTAGGCACACCATTCCCACCTGTGTTTGAAACTCACGGGCTTTAATCTTATTTGAATATGAATGACCGTGTGTACACTTTTGCTGCCCACAGTGGGTAGATATCAAGAGAATTAAGCGTTCCTTGGACAGCTAAACAATGGGGTTCTTTTAGTAAAACAGGCATAGCTCCTGATAAAATTGATCGATTCCAATGATTTCTTTTGTCATAATGAGCGGAATAAGTTGCTCTTTGAATACGTGTCTCATTGGTTTGTCAAGTATGTTTGGTCTATTTTTAAACAAATATTCATTCCCGTACAACTTCTTTTTGACTCACCCTGTATGTCACAGTTATGTAAATTATAACCAGTAAATAGGGCTCCAATCCCTAATGATCTAAATGTATATCAGTGGCGTTACTAGGTTTTTTTTATTTATGGGGGGGGGGGGGGGGGGGCAAGAATTTAAAGTGAACCGACAAGATTTTTCCGAGGAAAGATTGAAATGCGCGCGAAAATGTTGGACTTCACATTTATTTGTGCTATTATGAATGAGGTACATTTCTGCTTTAAACAAGCTTCTACCCCAAACGGCTTCAATCCTGGGACACATGTGCGCGCAGCGCGCGAACATTTTTCCGTCTGTGTACTTTTGACCATCATAATTCCATGATTTCTCTTATCAAATAAACCGAGAGTACCAATCTCAACCGACAGACAGTCGATATTCGGGAAGGGGGGAGTATTTATGTAAACTGATGTATATCTATTCAGAAATCATCTGTATCCTATTGGAACCAATCACAGGCCATTTCAAATAACACTCGGATAATTCAGATAAATTGAGGTTATCTCGACGCCATGAATATCAAATGCCCCGCAGCAGCACTGAGATTATTTTGTATTTAATACAAAATAATCTCACATTGAATAACCAATTACAATCTCTTTGAATACCGGCGCCCGTTATAGGTGTCGGGTGTTGGCGACGAAGTCTCCACTTGTCGTTGTGGTTACTGTTGCAAAACAAGTTTAGTTTAAGTTATTTGGGATTACGCAGAAAATGTCGTATCTGCAAAGTAAGCTTTGTTTTTTAAATTTCATGTTGAAAATGCTATTTTTGGGGTCCATAACTACAAGATTTTTGATAACAATTTCATCAACTACGTTGGAGCTATTGCTAAACTTTGTATAAGTAGATATGGTAACCACCCAAATCTGCTATTTCTCTTCGAATCTGAATTAAAAATACGCAAGGTTATTTAATTGTTCATGATAAAATGTGATGTAATGATATTGTATGTTATATTACTTTATTTAATATCATAAATAGAAATATTCAATGATTTGTAATTTATGTAAGTTATTACGTAATGATACTTAAAGCTTTAAAGCTGACATGATGTGTCAAGAATGAAATATTTGTATGAGGATAAAATATATGATATATATGATATATATGATGATAAAAAAAGAAGAAAAAACGGAATATCAAATGCCCCGCAGCAGCACTGAGATTATTTTGTATTTAATACAAAATAATCTCACATTGAATTACCAATTACAATTTCTTTGAATACCGTCTTCGATTGTACCAAGACGCACTTTTTCGGCGCTCGTTATACACCTAGAAACAAAAGTCCCGGACCAGGTGCTTTGAGGTTGGATAATTCATAAAAGATAATCGGTTCCAAAAATCTGAGATATACATTAAATGAGCAAATTTCTTCTCCGCAGTTTGATACCTCATTTAACAAAATCGAATGGATACTTTAAAAGTTATGGCCATTTCAATGACCGCGCATGACAACAGAACAGTTGCACTAGGTATAGGAAATCATTGATTTGTGTGTGATTACTGCATGTCATAACTCTGTGCTATCTCAATTGAACGAGCCACCTAGGTATCTGGATGAATGGGTCTGATAACTGCAATTTTCGGGACAAAGGGTGTGTCTAGCTGTGAAGAATGAAAGTCTTTGCTATCTTTACACACACATTTTCAGTGCGTAATCACCCCCACATCACTGATTTCCTATACCTACTGCAACTTTTCTGTTGTTATGCGCGGTCATTGAAACCGCCATAACTTAAAAAGTATCCATTCGATTTTGTTGAATGAGGTATCAAACTCCGGAGAAGAAATTTGCCCATTTAATGTATATCTCAGATTTTTGGTACCGAATATCTATTTTGAATTAGCCAACCTCAAAGCACCTGGTCCGGGACTGTTGTTGCTAGGTGTAGGTGTCGGGTGTTGGCGACGAAGTCTCCACTTGTCGTTGACCAAACTGTAGTTACTGTTGCAAATGTACCAATTCATGACAGTTAAGGACGTACACAAAAAAAATTGGCTAAAAAGCTAAGTGCTGTTCTTTGTGGTTTCCTCTTCTTTTACAAAAATGAGCTATGTCCTATGCGATTTCTTTGTATTGATTTTTTTTAACCTACCACTCGCCACCCAAAAATACTAGCATTTTGGGTGGCGAGTTTTGTGATACCTCGCCGATTCCAAATTTCACATTTATAATAACATTTGCCAAGTATCGCCGAAACAAACTAGTAAAACAAAAGAATTTCTACCGCTCATAGTACTAGGCGCTAAATCTCATTTTAAAAGTAAGCAGCGCAGACCGCTGAGACAGAGATTTAATGATTAATTTGTTTAGCCTAATTCAGAGAAATTGAGGTCATACTCTACGCGAAAAATAACAAAAACACTTGTTACCAAAGCTACGCATACTTGGATGACGTACCCGAAGCAGCACTGAGATTATTTTGTATTGCATTGAATTACAAATTACAAATCTGGAGTTAGAAAGCTTAATCTTCTTACCTGACTTTGACTCATGGGCGGGCCTATTGTTAAATTGACGCCACCGTATAACGGTCGTATCTCACAACTTATTTTACCCAGATGTCGTTATAACTACAAAATGCAACATTGTACGGCAAACGAGTCGAGCCCGGGTCAAAAAATAAAAATAACCGACCGGCAAGACAATTATAGTATTATGTAACCATCCAGCACGAAAGGGCCGTAAAGTCGACAGAGCATGTACTGAGATATGGCTCAATGAAAATGTAATAAACAACAGGAAACAAAGGATTTTTTAATGGATTTATTGATTTGTACTGCCTATCTAACAATGCAATATGGATATGTAATACATCATTGTAAAGCTTATTTTTAGAAGAATTCACCTGTTTAATATCTCAACAAAATGTTCTGGCCGACTTTATATCCCATTTGTGGTGGATGGTCACATATGAGATTAAGGGCTTCTCGCCTTGCAATGGAAGTTGAGTTTTGGTAGAGTCTATTTTGGCTGCACCCCATTTGAATTGTAGCTCGAATATAAAAAAAGTAAATATTTCCTTCTTGTATAGATGAGGTGACATTTGTTGACATTTAGGACGCCCTCTGTTGGTTTGAGACAAAACACACCGGGCAAGAGTTCCTATAGTTTACATAGGCCAGATCAGGTTTTCTAACTAGATTGTGGTGTCACAGCAAATTGTCTTTAAACTTGCTTAGGAATGCTATAAGCTATCGCATTTCACAAAAAAACTAAAACTAAATGAGTTTTACAATTCATTAGAAAGAAATTTCATGTTGTCTTCATTAACTTTACTGTATATTCTGCCCGGAGGGAAACAACAGAGGGTGTCCCATTTGTAAATACCTGACATCATAGGTCACCTCATCTATAGCGTCTGATACAAGTAGACAAATGGAAATTAACCAAACTAATAATGGATCACCAATTTTGAGTTATGCGCTGTGTTATTTGAAGAACGCTATATAAAGGTTTTTTAGTAGTAGTAGTAGTAGAAGTAGTAGTTATTATAAGGGTTAGGGGAGATGCGGGAGAGTTGAGCCACCGGGAGAGTTGAACCACCCCCTATAACTCGAAAAGTAGTAACTCACTAACATTTATATTGACATATATTGTTATATAGCATCAATACGACATTCTTAGTGTTAAACTCTACTGTCATGTGTGCTCAGTATCAAAGATATCTAAACAAAATCATTTTTTTCACTTTTGACTGAAAAATAGAAAAATAAATGTTTTGTCTTTTTTCCCATAGCAAGACCTAGAATATAATAGCGGTAAATTGTTTATTGAAGGGGGTATATATGACCATTATTTTAGAGAACTATTGTAAACTACCAAAAGTTCTACACCAGACAGGATTGGGTTATTTACAAAATGGTCACCATGAGGAGAGTTGAGCCATTGGTCATGGGGAGAGTTGAGCATAGGGAAAACATGTAGTAACATTTTGATTTTTGGACTAAAGGTGAAAAATGTATAATAAATGAGAGAAAAAGTTATTTTGTGCCATGATAATAACAATTGAGCACCATATTTACTTTAAGGATTAATAAATCAAAAGTTGAAAAAATATGATTTTGTTTTTTTCACCAGCCATTGACTTATCATGCTGGCTCAACTCTCCTGTAATGGTGGCTCAACTCTCCTACTATACTGTAGGGAGAGTTGAGCCACTTTACCAATTTTTTTCAAACCTTTTGTATAAATAAGCCTTAACTGCTATCCCAACTGTTATAGTTTCACAACGAAAACAACACTCTAAAGTTTATCTTACACTCATTTTTTACAGGTTTGTACTTTTCTTCCGCATACGGTGACACAAAATATAAAAAGTGGCTCAACTCTCCCGCATCTCCCCTACTACTATTATTATAAATAATCGGTCTTATCATTATGCACATATCATCGTATTTTGTTTTAAAAGCATTGAGTAATGTAAGAACTTCATAGGCGGTGTACAGACTGTTATTACATGTGAGATGAACATAAGGAAATGATCAGGCCGGTGCCACTGTACACATACTCCCATTGCCGTGATAGCCGCGTACTCATGCCCACAAGCCCATATATAGGAGGCTTCAATTTTGCGATTCGAATTTCCTCTCCCATTATATAAGGCCAAATTAAATTAATTGTTTGTCTCAAAGCTCCTCTCCTGTTGTAAAACTAATGCGGAATGCGGGGTTTTTTTCAAGTTTTTTTTTTTTTTTTTTTAAATATAAAATATTGAAATCCTTGTAAAAGTGAACTTTTGTATTTAAGATGATCTGATCAATGAAAATCTGAAAAATCGGTGAAATTTTGGGAAAAGTTTTTTTCAGATTTTTGTTTTTCTAATGCGCACCAATAAACTAATGCGCGGGAGCTTTGAGACAAACAATTATTTTAATTTGGCCTAAGCTCCCTGGAATGATTGACAACATATTATTGAGTTTTAATAGAGTCTAGCATGGGTGCGCCCCTTGCTCGAATACCATGTAAATATATCCTTACTGTACACCGTCTGATAGCTTTGAAGCTCTGGTAGCTTCCAGCCAGGGACAATCGAAAGGGACTAGAAATGACCTATATATTACAGGGTGTCCCACAACGATCTATACCGAGAGAATACGATTTCTTCGGTATGATCTTCGTTGGTATTGTCCAAACCGTTTTCATATATATCTTGCGCAAACGACTAGCTTTCAAAGGAATTTTAGATTTTGAAAATCGGTCATTTCTGATGGAAAATAACAGACATTATGAAATCCTAAAAAATCACTAACCCTTTTAAAACAATAAATTATTTCTGAAATGTTATTCGCATTATTATTGCACCCTCTTCTTATTTTAATTGGCTGTTTGATAACAATCGATCGTTCTTGTGATTTTGATTGAAGAGAGTGATGGTAGTGCTAGAGAGAATAGCTGTAAAGATGAATTATGTGAGCCAAAATATGAATTATGTGAGCCAAAATATAAGAATACGTTTTTCATCGATTTTCAATTATGTCTTGCCACAGCGGAACAAAAAGAGATATCTCAATAAGTAGGAAACATTTCCACTATCATATCGAAAGTGTTTAGATTTGAAGCACTATTTGTTCTGTTTTGTTTTGTCGTTTTTGAAAACCCGGTATATTCTGGGACACCCTGTATATCGCTATATCATCATATTCAATTACATAACATGCGTGTTGCGGGTTAGCTCTGGTAGTTGTGAGTGTGTTTTATACAAGGACTGCTCAAAAGTTGCCTTAAATCTTTCGAAAAATTATCAACATTTAATTTCCCAAAAAACTTAGGCCTAGGTCAAACTGGAACAAGTTATTCGTGATTTGTTAATAAAAATAATATTCTATAGTGTTAATAATAATCAGAAAATTTGAGAAAAATGTGATAATTCTAGATGTATACAAATGTGAAGACATGCTAGAACAAAGCAGTTGATCATTTTCCTGGACATTTTTAAAGGTAGATGACCCGATCACATTTTCGTAACACAGAATTATTTCAAACATACGGAGATTTTCATATCATATGAAAGCTCGTATTTTTCTCATCATCATACTGAAATTTGACGGCCTAAATCGGTATCATTACGGAGAAATCGATGAAATAACGTCGAATTACCGCGAAAGGTGGTAACCACCAATATCGTTTGTGTACAACTCAATGGGTACATTTCATGGCATCTTTTGCGTCTAAAATAAGAACTATTAGAGTTATGCAACTCAAACTTTGGAATACGATTTTTTAAGGATGACCTTTCATGTAGAATAGTAAACTTCAAGTTTAAAATCGGAACATCTACCTTTAACTGTATACTTTTTGTACCTATTGATTCCAATAGCCAAATAAATCGGTCAATGGGTTCTTTAATGATAATGTATTTGCATTTTCCAAAGTGCAGTAGTTCAGTAGGCATTGCACAGGCTCCATTTGTATGGAGCAATGCACACAAGAGCTTAAAGGCATATTATGTGATCTTTTCCAAAGAGCGCCCTCTATTTATGATTTTGTTTAGAATGTAGATTTTCTTGCAGATTTACATTTCTGATCATAAATTATACATACATCCCAAGTGACAGAGCGATACGATTCCTAATTACCTCAAAATCATGATTTTAGAGTGAATTTAAAGTGAAATATAAACTGTCGTGTTATCACGACAGTTTCACTCTAAAACCATCATTTTGAAGAAATTAAGAATCGTATTGCACTGTAACTTGGAATGTATGTATGATTTATGATCAGAAATGTAAATCTGCAAGAAAATCTGCTTTCAATTTTCTTTTCGATGTTGAGGGCGTTCCCTGGAAAGATCACATAATATACCTTTAATGCACACAGCGATTCATGAATGTATGTATGCTTGCTCAACTGATGATATTTGCACACCCACAACACGCATACTTATGTAATAGTACCATAGTTTCTTATCCCTTCATTCGATTGTCCCCGGTCCAACATTGTATATAGATTATAAAAATTCAACAAAAAAATATATGTATGCGCCATAGGTGTTTAAATTATGTTTGGGTTTAGGTACTTGTGCGTAGGTTTATTTAATTTCAGATCGATGTTTATGAAAAATGAATGTTTCACAATACACAGAAGGGGAGCAGTCTAATGTTTATTTAATAACCGTCAAATAATCCAGATCCGCACTGAAATCGAGCTGAGGTGACTTTTGGGTATATTATACAGACTGTAACAAATTATTTTGATCCCATTTTTAAAACAAAGTAATGTCAAAATACACCTTGTAATAAGCGATGTATTGGCTTCCAGCATAATTTTGTTTGGTCTTTTTGTTTAAATGTGTTTGCTTAAAAATTATGACCAATCTACTAAGTCGTCTAGAAATCGGATTGGGCCACTTTCAGAATATTTAAACCGTGTATGTAGACATTAAATGTTTATGGTATCATGCAAGGAACTTCGAGATCGTGCCTGCCGCCCATTCACCATCTGTGCCTTCTACACTTGAAATGAACTACACCTAGCACATAAAGTCCCTGACCAGGTACTTTGAGGTTGGCTAATTCAAAATATATAATCGCTACAACAAATCTGAGATATACATTAAATGAGCAAATTTCTTCTCCGCAGTTTGATACCGCATTCAACAAAATCGAATGGATACTTTTAAAGTTATGGCGATTTCAATGACCGCTCATGCAACAGAAAAGTTGCACTCGGTATAGGAATCATTGATATTCAGATTTTTGGTACCGATTATCTATTTTGAATTAGCTAATCTCAAAGCACCTGGTCAGGGACTTTATGTGCTAGGTGTATATTGTCTAACAAGAGCTCTCTCTTCCTATCTTCATGGTTCGATAATTTCCGTTCATCATGTTCATCCCAGCTAGTGGTTTAGCCAAAGTGGCCCAGATGAATTCATCATGACTACCTTACAATTGATCATACCAACGATTTTTATGAAACGAAGCTTATTAAGTAGCTAAGAAAAAAATGCCCTCTGCATAATTATATATTTAACAATTGATCACTTTGCAATTATTTTAATTTGGTTTTTTCAAAATTGTTTATAGTATTTTTGGTTACAGTCTGCAGAAGAGCTATGTTATAGTGAGACAATTGTATAATTGACGGTATAAAAGAAGTGTCAAAAATTCATTCTTGCATACATTTTATTTTTTAACGGTAAAGTTATTTCAGTAATTTATGAGATCAGTCTAGTTCGGCTACATATAAGCCCCGATTGTACTCGTGTTTCACAGATGTCATATTCAAACATCAACTTAAATGATTAGGTTGCTCCCCCGACTGATATAGCCTATACAGTCATAAAAAAGTAACTATACAGGTAATAAATGGGCTTCTAACTCTTAAAATATATCCTACCTAACAATATTAAATTATAAAGTCATTGGGAAATTTGTCTTCTTTAATATGAGATATTGAAGAATGGAACGGGTGATTATTGAGGAAGTGGCACTCAAAAATGTAAGGACAAGTCCGATTTTCATTTTCACATTTTTATTTTCTACACGCGGACCAATCTACGGTTACCTTATTGATTACCGGTCGTGTAATTGGGGATGCAAGCGCAGGTTGGACAGTCGGCCGCATTTTCCCGATGGATCAATACGACACACACACGCTACCTGTCATTCTCTCCCCCGTGTTGAAATGTAAAATGTGAATTTGAAATTGTGACTTTCCCTTACATTTTGGATTGTCGCTTCTTAAATATTCGACCGATCCTAGCCGACCTAGCGTGCAATATCTCATATTAAAGAAGATACATTTCTCAACAACTTTATAATTTAATATTTCTAGGTAGGATATATATTTTTAGAGTTAAAAGTACATTTATTACCTGTATAGTTACTTTTGTTGATGACTGTACATGCTTTAATCGCAAATAGCACTGTAATACTAATAATTATAAGCCCAAAACAGACTTTAAGTCTATCATGTTATGTTAATATAATTGATATACACTACCGACCAAAAGTCAATCCGCAGTGTTTTTATATCCTAGAAAATCCACCATCTATGAACATACTATTGACTATTTTCACTAGTAGTAATGATGTTGTATATGTGCATTATATAAACTGCGCCAAAAAAGTATCTAAACACTTACAAATGGTCAGATTTATCGGAACCTGAAATAGTATGCAAAAAATAATGAATTAATTCGTAATTTACAGTTATCTTCTGCGCATTTTGACACCTCTTTTGTTGCGCTACGATGTTGTTTGTTGGATTTATGGGCACTTGAGTGGCTTAAGGTCGAATTCAAAAGTTGCAAAAGCTCCTATTCACCCCAATTCCAGAAAGGAACTCACACAGACAAAATCAAGAAAAGACACCAATTTGTCTTTTCAAGAGATCAATAGGAGTTACTGCAACAATGGAAATGGGCACTTTTCATCTGTAAGCACATACCGCGACAACAATACTCTATCGATTTTAACAAACAAGGTGTCAAAATCACCGTAATTTAATTTTCCGTCTCCTGGTATTTTCATTTTTAAAATATGAGTAACAATTTTAAAAGTATAGGTGCTTTTACAACAGCCGAGTTACTTTTTTGCTGTCTTTATATGATTCTAATGCATATAGTATTATCATAATTAGTTCTTTAGGCTTTTCACTCTTTGAGAAAACAACCACTTGATAACATATCAGAGGAGGTGTGATATACAGTCATCACAATAAGTAACTGACCAGGTAATAAACATGCTGATAACTCTAAAAGTATAACTCCTACATAAACATATTTAATTATAAAGTTGTTCTCTTCTTGAATTTTAGATATTACACGCTAAGAATGGTTGATTAATGAGGAAGTTACGATCCCAATCGTTAGGGCAAGTCTGATTTTCATTTTAACATTTTCTTTTCAACACGGGGAGAGTATGACAGGTAAAAGCGTGTGTGC
Organism: Ophiura sarsii; assembly: GCA_035610835.1. Taxonomy (NCBI): domain Eukaryota; kingdom Metazoa; phylum Echinodermata; class Ophiuroidea; order Amphilepidida; family Ophiuridae; genus Ophiura; species Ophiura sarsii. The sequence continues at coordinate 11,262,771 of CM069445.1, forward strand.
CATGTTGATCAACCCTAACAATGCCACCGGCCGACTATCCAACAGGCCATCGACGGGTGAATTGGCACTACCACTACCAGTAATCAATAATTTGCCGGTCTGAGTCCCCGTGTTGAAAATGAAAATGTGAAAATGAAAATCAGACTTTACAGTACATTAAGGATTGTAACTTCCCTAATAATCAGCCATTCTTAGCGCGTAATATCTCAAATTCAAGATGTTTATAATTTAATATGTTTATGTAGGAGTTATACTTTTAGAGTTATCAGCACATTTATTACCTGGTCAGTTACTTATTGTGATGACTGTATATGATTCTAATGCATATAGTATTATTATAAAGGGTTCAACAAAAGAAAGTATACCACTTTGTTTATGCCATTTTGAGTAACTTTCAATTTGTTTCTGACCAAACAGGCTAAATAGGCATTTAGATGAATCGTTTAGGCATAATTTGATACCAGATTTGCCCCCTAACAACAAAGATAAACCATGATTAGCACCATTTAAAGAAAAATATTCCATTTTCAAAAGTCGCAAATTTAGTATCAAATTATGCCTAGAAGATTCATCTAAATGCCTATCTAGTCTGTTTGGTCAAATACAAGTGGTATACTTTCTTTTGTTGAACCCTTTAATTAGTTATTAAGGCTTTTCACTCTTTGAGAAAACAACCACTTGATAACATATCAGAGGAGGTGTGATATAGTCACATTATATGCTTATGTATTTAACAATAATCTATATCACTCGGTCCAATTTGGATCTCGCCTCGTGTAACGGAAAGTCCAACTTAGACTTAGTGATATTGTCTTCTTCTGTACTATCACATTCTCAGGCATGCAATATGTTATACTAAAGTGCTCAACAAAAGAAAGTCATACACTTTGTTTAGGTCCTTTAGCGTAACTTTCGATTATTTTTTGACCAAACAGACTAGATAGACATTTGGATGAATCTTTCCGGCACAATTTGATACCAATGTTGTCACCTAACAACAAAGATAAACCATGATTAGCACCATTTGAAGAAAATTAGTCACTTTTCAAAAGTCACATTTTTAATACACTACGCGGGAAGAAAAGACCACATGTTACCTGTTCATAATAAAATAGCCCGCTCGCTCAGGCAGGACCCAACGCAGTTGCACTATGTGATCAATATCCATTTCATTACCGGCCATTCAAATGCCACGCACAGCATTTTCTCGCGGCTTGCGTGCGTTGAAAATGTGACTTTTGAAAAGTTACTAATTTTTTTTAAATGGTGCTAAAATTTGTGCCGAAAAGATTCATCCAAATGTCTATTTAGTCTGTTTGGTCAATAAATAATCGGAAAGTACTTTAAAGGACCTAAACAAAGTGCATGACTTTCTTTTGTTGAGCACTTTATATGAAATGATAAGAGAAGAGAAGAGGAGCTTCCCAGAAACCATTGTGGCTGGTCGCATTACTATGTCTAATCAAACGTGCACTCTCATAATTTGTTTACGTGGTTCCCATTCCTGGTTCAGAATAAACTGGGTAAACATGAATCGTTAGTAAAATAAAACACACCATTGCAAAGTTCTAGTTCCGCTCTATTAATTTATGTTATTATTTTCACTAACGATTCATGTTATAGAGGGAAATATCACTTTTAAAAGCTCCAAAACATAAAAATATAATGTATTGTGGGAAGGTTATGATTTCTGTCCGGTCCAAAATCCGATAGCTTTACTGCACCTGTATGGGCACCCGTGTGTGAAATACACTTTTGAAATGCCCGCTTTGTTAGGCATATGATGTGTGTATGCTCCATACATAACTGGATCGATTACCAATCCTTTGTGAGTGTTTCTGTAGATGTGGATACTGTCCAGAGGAAGCCAAATAGAGTATAGAAACATAGTAAAGTGATATATGAACAAATATTACATGTCTGTTTGTGTACTAGTACAATCATAACTCGGTCCAATTTGAATGGCGTTGTATTTTTTAATAGTTAAATCTCGTGGTATAAATTACAATAAATAATGAATGTTATGAGTGTAAATGGTAAAAAAAATTCGTACAATGAACGGTTAGTTAGATCGAATAAAAAAATACGAATTTTTAAATTCGTGCCGCGAATTCATGGAGGCCGCCATTTTTAAAATTACGTCATTATAGTTGCTGCTAATAACGCCTGTTTTTTACTTTTTCTTAAAGGAGTGCCCAGTTTATCATTAAATAAACTAAAATTTGACTTAAACTCGATTCCAGCTGATATTTTGTGCGTTCAATTGACCCCGAAAAACAAATGACGTCATTTTTAATGACAAAACCATCTCTTACACGAACGAATTTGTTCCATTTTTTTGGTTTAAAATCACTTTTTACTCCTTTTTCCTTAGATAGATTTTTCTTGCCATCGTGTGAAAAGTTAGTAAATACAGTTAACTATCGGATTCACAAGTCTTAACATACCCCGAATTTAATAGAATTTCCCCGCAACCAAAAAAACTTTAATTGCTATATACTTAATTAACTGTGTAGTGTGTACATCCGGGACACTAATATACTTTTAAAACAAAATGGCGGCCCCCATAGTCGTACACGAATTTAAAAATTCGCATATTTTAATTCGATCTTACTGACTGATGAAAGGTGAAAGTATTCTACTGTACTGGTAGATGCGGAGCAGAGTTCATCGTTAATACAGATTGATCATATTTTGTCACTACACAAATGAAAAGCATTCATTATTTGTTTGTTTTTCTTGAGCAACTATAGTAGAGTTGAATTTGCAATGATCGTTATGTACATATTTCTATTTAATAAAATTTCGCACTTTGCGTATTGTGAACATTCAAATCAGTGATCGCAGTCTCTAGTCCAGAGGCTAACTCTCATACGAGGCCTAGTTAAGGCGAATCGTTCAACCGGTGTACCTTCTCAAATCTGATCACATAGGTAGTTAGTATAGACCCTCCAGATAAGTGCCAGGTAGTGAGTCAATCCAAATTGTGGTGTCACATTTTTTTTATGGGCCTTTTTTAAGAATGTCTCATTTGTTAGTAAAATTGCACGAGTTCAGGGTAGGGGAAACATAAATCATCATATCTATGCTTAATTTTAACCGAATTGCGTCATTCTTGCATCAACATATATGCCAATTTATTACCGCTCTCACGTTAATATTTCACTGAAGCTGTGTATCACACAAATACTACGAAATACTAATATAACATATCCATTTGACAAAATATTACCATGTTTTGTGCATATTATTTTCAACATTCAGCAAAGTTTATTTAGAAATAATTCGAATAAGTTATATATAATTAAATGTTGTTGTATTGGCAGTCAAACATGTTGGTGTCATATTGGAAATAAATTGGACAGATAATAACTTCACATATTTACATGCTGTTTTTTCAAAGTGTCCCATAGAACAGTGGAATTTGATCGTTTTAGGTGAGAGGAAATATTAATTATCGCATCATTGCATTTAATCAACGAAAATATGTTATCTTGGTAGGCATGGATATGGTATGAACCTCTCTCCTCTTGGTCCTAAATAGTTTTCCTCGAATAGCTTCGATTATGGTCTTTCCAGACCAATGACATGACAAGAATTAAAGCATTTCATTTTTGATATACTATTATACAGCTTAACCCATATGTGTGATTGTGAAGTATGTCTTAGAGGTCACCTCGTAGGTGACTTGTATTTATTTTAATTGAAAGCATTTTAATATTTTAGGTGCTTGCTTAAAGGTCCACTCTGGCTAGTTCACCCAGAGTGAATTTGGCTTACACCTGTTCATTTGGTGACAGATGAAATAGAGATATTCCCAAAGGATATGGCTGGTAAGAGTTGAACTAAGGGTTTAACTCGGTGGTGTCCCCGAACTATGATGACTCTCCACACTTTTGCATTACATTCCAGTTGCCTGTAATGTTTGAGCCCAAGTTTGACAGGTTGAACTGGCCATCACGCTAGTATTAGTAAGTTCCACCCCAGAATTACATCCATCCAACACCATTGACCGCATGCTGGGGGACCTTGAGTGTGGCAGCGGTGGAATTGATAGCAAGCACGTAGGCGCTGCAGTCTTGCCACATGACTAGCACACGTGGTGACTTTCAGCCAGATTTGGGCTAGTTTTAAAACTAAAATCTGCATCTGCTCTTCGGATAATATAATGTGATTTTTTTTTCTCGAAATTTGAACTTTTGTTTTTCCAAAATATGATATAGCACTAGTTTCTATGACAAATTGAAGTTAAAAGTTAGAATTTCTGAACACAACAACATTTTCAAAAGTAACATATAGGGCTTCTATAGTTACACGCAGACTAAAGAGCCTTGAGCCATGCTTAGGACAGCGGTGGAAATGGTAGCAAGCACGCTGGCAAGCCACAGGTGGTGTGAAATAAATCAGATAAATGTTGTAGGAGGGGATAAAGTTATTACCCTGGATAAAGCATCAAAGCCGTGGTGAAGACATTTGGATAACATACAGGGAACGGAACCGTCGGTCATTTATTGCAGTCTTTATGTTACTTGTCTCCAATCCAGTATCCTGCTTGAATAAATAAATACATGTCAGAGCAGGTCTTCCCGGTTTTTTTCTTTTGCCATGCTTGGTGCACCAGATTGGATAATGGCTCCTCACTTCTAAAACAGTGGCCAGCCAACCTTGTTCGTCTCTTCTGAATCTTCTGGCTTAATTTTGGGATGTCACTATACACTTGGGTATTTGGTATATGCTGTTTTCAGTTGACATTGATTACTGCTCTCAATTCTGGTGTAGCAGCCATCAAGCTCTATCTGTAACTGGGAGTAATGGTCGAAGCTTCGCATCCACATAATCTTTTTCTTTCCAGCATTCATTTTCAGACCGACCTTTAGTGCTACTCAACTCTTTGCAGCAGATCTTGAGAATTGTCAGCATGTTGCTACGATTGATTAATGATAGTGTCAAATGCCTTTCTAAAATCAATGTAGGTGATTATTGATGTTATAAGCCTCCTCAGTGCCAGTATATGGCCGACTGTAGGCTTCATCAGTTCTCTATGGGGTTCTGGGCCATCATGACATATAATGGTTACACACTAGTTAGTTAAAATCCATGTGTAATACAAAATATTGACAATGTTATATTGAAAGTAAACAATATTCGTCATGCTAAAATCATTTAGTTGGAAAGACTGAGTAAATCATTACACATTACTGTCGTCAGACAACTCAGTTATGTTGGCCCAGAAACCCTAAAATGATTTCAAATAAAATAAATACAAGCCACATATTATTATATTTTATGAACTGACTGTTAAGAAAATACTTCACAAATATTGGTTAAGCTCTATAATACTAATAGTATATAAAAATGAAATGCTTTATTGTCATGTCATTGGCTGGAAAGACCATAATCGAAGCTAGTCGAGGAGAACTATTTCGGACCAAGAGGAGAGCGGTTCATACCGTATCCATGGGTACCAAGATAACCTATTTTAGTTGATTACTCGCAATGATGTGACAATTAATATTTCCTCTCACCTAAAACGATAAAATTCAAATGTTTATAGGACACTTTGTAAAAACCGCATGTAAACATGTGAAGTTATTATCTGTCCATTACATTTCCAACATGACAACAACATCATTGACTGCCAATACGACAACATTTAATGATAAATAACTTATTAGAATTAATTCTAAATGAACTTTGCTGAATGTTGAAAATAGTATGCAATAAACATATTAATATTTTGTCAAATGATATGTTATTATTAGTATTTCGAATTTATTTGTGTGATAAACAGCTTCATGGAAATATTAACGTGAGAGAGGTAACCATTTGGGATATTTTAATGCAAAAATGACGTAATTCGGTTAAAAATAAATATATGTATGATGATTTATGTTTCCCCTACCCTGAAATCGTGCTATTTTACTATCGAATAAGACACCTTTCAAAAAGGCCTGTACAAAAAATGTGACACCACAATTTGGATTGACTCACTACCTGGCACTTATCTAGAGGGTCTATACTAACTACCTATGTGATCAGATTTGAGAAGGTACACCGGTTGAACGATCACTTTTTTTAGAGGTCCCAGCCTCTAGACTACTCATGATATCATCGGAATTCGTGTTGTGTTTTGGGGAATATGGTATAATCTTTGCCAGAGGCTGAGTATCATACTTTTTCACAAGCAATGTAATACATATAATAGGTAAAGACGCGACACTAACAATGATATGGTGATGAAATGGTTTAAAAGCGTATATCACGAGGGATGTGCCTAAAGTTGCACAAAAAAACATATGTTTAAATTAAACGGCAAATTGCGCAAAGTTGAAACGTTAATTTAACTTTATACAACATTTGATACTAATGTGCAATATTTCGGCATCTAAAGGTTTTTCTTTGGGTTTTTTCGGTGGTAAAATACTCGGATGTGAAAGTAAGTTTCAATACAGGGTGTCCCAGAATGATCTATACCGGGTTTGAAAAATATACTAAAAATATAATACAAACAGTGTTTCGAATAAAAACACATGCGATATGATGGTGGAAATGTTTGCTACCTATTCTGTTAATTTTGTTGAGATATCTATATTTGTTCCGCTGTGGCAAGACATAATGGAAAACGTATTTTAATATTTTGGCTCACATAATTCATCTTTACGGCTATTCTCTCTAGCACTACAAGCATTTCAAACAACGAGCCCCACACCTCATAAGTTATATTCAAAACTCCTGCCAAAGAAAGGAAGGTTAGAACCACTCAAGCAAAATCAATCATGCCTTATTGAATTAAAGCTTTGTTTTCTATGCACACAACAATCGATTGTTATCTAAAATCTAATTAAAATAGGAAGAGGGTGCAATAATATAATGCGAATATCATTTCAGAAATAACTTAATGTTTTAAAAAAAGGGTTAGTGACTTCATGGATTTTCATAATAGATCATTTCGGCTAAACCTTAAAATCTTTTATCTTTACAAAAAAGTCTGTATTTTCCACCAGAAATATCCGATTTTCAAAATCTAAAATTCCTAAGAAAGCTGGGCGTTTGCGCAAGACATGTATGAAAACGATTTGGAAATTTTTAATAAAATTCATGCCACAAAATATCGTATTACCTCGGCACAGATCATTCTGGGATACCCTACTGCATAATTATGTGTGTGTGTGTGACAAATCTCAAATATATTTATCTTTTTAGGGAACATCATGGTGGACGTGTGCGTGAAAGAATGAATAACGATTACATCACCCGATGATGGCGCTTATGCGTATCGCCCACTGGTTATAAGGGACGCACCATTTGAACATACCTTGAACATACCTTAAAGGCCACAGTGTTGCAGGGTTAAGGAGGCTTGCTAGACCATTAAAAGCCCAAGTTACTGATACCTTAAAGGCCACAGTGTTGCAGAGTTAAGGAGGCTTGCTAGACCATTAAAAGCCCAAGTTACTGAGGTTTTTGTTGTTGTTTAAAGCAGAGGAGTGTGGGGGCTTTGATGGCACTCTCTGGTAGTTGCTCCATTTCTCCACCACTCTCTGGCTGTAGAAGTAGTTGTGAATGACTAGTCTCGATCTTGATTTGACAAACTTCTGTGAGTGTCCTCTTGTTTTCTGGTGTTCAGCCTTTTTGAACATCGTGTCCGGGTCTATCTTGTCAATTTGGTTTATTATCCTATATGTTTGGACGAGGTCTGCTCTTTCTCTTCTGGTACTTAGTGTATGTAGCCAAGTGCAGGTTTGTTAGACGCTCTTCGTACGAGAGATGCTTGAGGTTGGCTATTAATTTTGTTTCTCGAGTTATGTATGGTTAACTCTCATGAAAACAGTGCAAAATGAACTTTTTGATGTCTTTGGTCCATTTCTGTGTTATGCAATGTGTTCTTGCTTGAAAAACTTCTTTTTGGGGGGCGAAGCCACCCTTTAGCATGAGATTGCAAACACTTACACATTTTGGTCTTTCTAGACATAATTGGGGGCCGCCATGTTTGTAGTCTTTGTTAATTACATGTACCTATGCAGTTTATTTCAACAGTACCCGCAGTCTGTGCTGGAGTCAAAGCTATATTTGTTTAGTTGATTAGAGATGTGCTACTCCCAACAGAGAGACATAATAGCTTATCTTGTTTGACTAGCTTATCTTGTCTGACCAAGGTCATATATACCTAGATTGTTCTTCAGACTGTACCCCCCCCCCCCCCTTTTCCCCCCATGCACACAAATCAACTTTGTTGGTTTCCTGTACTATTTTTAGACTGCTGTGTTTTGATTCTTTTTTTGGTTTGAATTATAGAAAATACATACACACTTTTCCCTGGTATTTTGGTATGAAACAGATTTTTGGTTACAAAACATGCTTCTTTCTCTTGGATCGCCCCCATTCCATTTCAATGGAATTTTCATCTAGATAGATCTTGATGTTTTCTACTTGAATATATATACTTTGCTATACTTTTGATCGTGTTTCACTAAAAACAATTGCCCTCATATACCTCAAATTAGCGAAATTTCTATGTCCGCAGCATAAAAGTAAATTTTGCCTTTATCAATTACAATACAAAAAGTACACAATTTTCTGTCCTAATTTGTAGGGAACATATAGCGATATTCCATGGTTAGAAAAAAAATGCACATCTTTTACGATGTTTACCTGTTTCAATTTCATATATTTTGTCCGAGATGTTGATGTTTATTACGTTACCTGCGACATATTGAGGATCAAAATTGTTCAAAATTAACATTTAAACATTCAAATGTACATATTCTGAATCTAAAAGAACATGGGTGTTGGAAAATAATATTTTCAAAAACCTATAGCAGTATTTCTGACCTTGAGAAGAAATCAAAATGCTGCAAAGCATGCGACCTTGTTAAGGATGTTTATTACGTTGTTCAGATTTCTCCCGAACTATGTATTAAAACACACTTTTGGGTTAAAAACCTATTTGATACATATACATAGACTATGTGGCAACTTGGAACACTCGCTAGCTCTTTCCAGATCGTCTACATGGTACTTTGAGTACGAAAAACCTTTACTACGTTATCGTTTATTACGTTATCGAATAAATCGAAAGAGAGACAGCTGCTGTCTACGACTGTATTAAACAAAGATACGTGGCAGGCCCTTTTCGCAGGCATGCATGGAGAATACTCGTTGAAAGTACAATGGACGAATGGTAAGAATTTCTCATTTTTTTCTTTTAAGTAATATGAAAATTAAGCTGAATGACAGTTGAAGTCATTATAGATCTCTTAAGAACATTGAAAATAGACCTATGATATCAGAATGGGGTTAATAATGTGAAGAAATGCAGTAGGTATCGCTAACATCTACATTGATTGCTTTGTATATACGTTATAAGCCAGCATTAGGCGCTGTTGCAGTTGCCAATAACGTAATAAACGGGATAACGTAACCAACCTCATTGTCTATTCTCATGTCAATGTTAGCGTCAATTTCAATTCCGTAGCTTTCATGATTGATGTACTTGAGTATCATACATTGTATCCAATGTTATAATTTTAATATGTGGACTATTCTATCTCATAACTGAAATCACCTTAAAATGGATAACGTAATAAACTTTTCATTATTTGATAAAGATAATTGCACCTTGTTCACAGTGATTCATTTATTATGTGTTTCTGAATGTTAACTTAGTGTACATACATATTGTATCACATACTAACAAAATGTCATTTGTTTGCATTCTTCAATGGTGTATTACCCGGGGTGCTTTTTTTAAATTTAATATTTATTTTTATTTTTTGAGTTATAGACCAAAAAGTGCTTTTTCGCACAAATTGGTATAGCGATGGGTTGTTTTTATCACAGACCAAGGCGCCCAATTTGTATAAATTGGGTGTATTTTCAGGAATTTTTGGTAAAAAGCACCCAATTGGGTGCTTTTCTAACAAAATTGGTATATTGATGGGTGGGAAATTGACCAGAAAATAGGTATAGAGAAAGTCAAATTTTCGAAGTCCGGCAGGCACAGCCACGTACGGTTTTGGTAAAAGTAACACCCCCTCCCCCCCCCCCCCCCCCGGAATTCAAATACATCAATTAAGCAATGAAACGTGAAGTATCATTTAAGGCTTTCAGACTTGTAAAAAAACGACCAACACGTACGTTTTATCTTATTTATATTATGTAAATTTGAAGAAGAAAAAATCACTCGAATGGTGTTCTTTACTAGTATTTGCTATTTTACATATTTAGACTGTTGTCCCTTGATCATGGCGACAATTTTAAACACGACATCAATTACTTTTGTTGACAGTTTCAACGGTTACACTCGCTGTATGTGTAGACTGGACAGTGATCTTCCGGACCTAGAATGAATCAAATTAATACAGATACGTAATTTTTACATACAGATATACCACACCACTAAATATATATACCACACCACTAAATGTGCCCCCTGTACTTTTACATGTTAAAGGGGTGTTACAAAACGTCGATTTTCTCGCTTATAAATTGACTGGATTTCTCAAATTTCTTCAAGTTCATGATATTGTGATCAATGAAGTACACAATTTATATAGGTAACCCTAAGAGTTCCGAGAGAAAAGCCCCCGAGTTTGGACAGCTAGCGTATCGCTGTCCTTTATCATAAACAAATTGAGGAGTGTTGTCAAAACATATACAATCAAAATCACCCAAAAACTGCAAAATGAACAGAAAATATCTCTTTTTGCACTGTGGTCATAGATATTAGTCCTAAAGTCAGGATTATATTCCAAATTGAATCATTTGAGGGCAATAAGTACCTTTCCAATGTTTTCTGATTACTTATGATTATAATTGGACCACAGGATGCTCAGATTGAGAGAAAAGCCAAGTTTGTTTGTTTGTTTGTATGTTTACATGGTTGGTCCGTAATGGACACACGCTTGGGTCCTGAAGGGACCAGGCTCAAGCAAAATGCTCGGCCAGGCTTAAAAAACCTATATAAAGCATGCTGGCTAAATGAAATGAAATTAAGAAAAGATGGAAGAAAAGAATGAAGTTAATGAGTTAAAAGAGCCACTCCCAACAAATAAAGTTAACAATTTTGTTGTGAGCCTTCGGACATGAAAAAAGAATAGTCTTGATCCAATCTCATTGCCACACAGGCTTAAGTGTCGTCGGCAAAGACTATAATCATTTATTGGTGTGGAATATACATATCAATTAGTATTGATCGCATTTCAGAAATCAGTATTTCCATTTTGAGTATTCCCTTTGTATCATTGCATTTCCACAATACATATTTCATATTTTTTGGTAACACCATCCGGAACCAGCTGTTTCTTCGGTAACAATGCGGTATCACATACAGTCATCAAAAAAGTAACTATACACTCAGGTAACAAACGGGCTTCTAACTCTAAAAATATTAAATCGTAAAGTTGTTGAGAAATATATCTTCTTTAATATGAGATATTGCACGCTAGGATCGGTTGAATATTGAAGAAGTGACAATCCAACACATTTTACATTTCAACACGACGGAGAGTATAACAGGTAGCGTGTGTGTGGCGTATTGATCCATCGGAACCATACGGCCGACTGTCCAACCTGCGCATGCATCCCCCAATGGCACTAACGGTAATCGATAAGGTACCCGTAGATGAGTCCGCGGGTAGAAAATAAAAATCGGACTTCAACTTACATTTTGGAGTGTCACTTCTTCAATATTCAACCGATCCTAGCGTGCAATATCTCATATTAAAGAAGATGAATTTTCCAACAACTTTATAATTTAATATTTTTAGATAGGATAGGCCTATATACAGGGTGAGTAAAAAAAAAGTGTACCCTAATTGAAAAAATCAAAACAAAAAAAATTCTGACCACAAAATCAAGGCAAACAAAACTTTAAATGATTGCGCCATTTCTTTGCTACCATCTGGAAAAAAAATCACGCTATTTGATGATACCGTTAAGTAAATATGACTATTTCTGTACAGGAGCTGTTTTTTCACCAAAAACACGGTTTTTAATTTCAAGCTTAACGAGCTTAATAATGTTTACTATGATTATGATGTAAAGCATTACACATCTTGTTTATTAAAAGAATTAAGTAGACAATACACTTGTTCAAAATTGTCTCCTAATATATTAAAACAATAGACAGCTTTAAGGCCTATTTATGACACAATTACCACACTTTAATCATTTCATAACAAAGGAATTGATCCTTTCGCTGTCGGTATTGTAATTTTTTATTGGTCGTATCTTATGAAATATAATGGTCAAGATCTGGAAGCGTGTTCGGACGTTAAATTGGTCACTTTTATTCAAAACAGCGTAAAATAATGTTTCCCTCAACCAATCTAAACCAGATAAAATTCATATTAAAGCTAATTGATTTGTCTTTATACCGTAGTATATTGTTCTGAAAACAAATGAATACTTTCTCCTAAAAAAATCGCTGAAGTTGAGTACACTTTTTTTTTTACTCACCCTGTATTGTTAGAGTTAGAAGCCCATTAACAACCTGTATAGTTACTTTTTTGATGACTGTAGTAGCTAACATAATAAACAATAGGCATTATGCTATCACGTAATGATTAGTTTGAATCCGACGAATAAGCGCAATTTTTCGTGATTTTTTTCTTCTCAGTATAATGTCATCCCTACCTGTCCTTGCCCATTGTTGACCCGACCTCTGCACTTCAGCCATTCACGTTTTACAGCTTCCCTAACCTATAATGTATTTTACGATAAAAATGAAATTGAAATTAGTAACGTTTGAAGGAGACCAGTCTCGATCGAACTGATTTTCTCAATGGAACGGAAATGGCATTCTTTATGGATGCTGTTACATGTAGCACCCTCTGTCATTACGACCTGACAACGAGCTAATCAAAGGCCGTCATCTATGTCCCGCGTATTTTGGTTCAAGTGCCCGTTGGTTCTCATACATGTCATAACGCTAGTCTGTTGCTTGCTGAGAGGATAGTTAAAGGCATATTATGTGATCTTTTCCAAGTAGCGCCCTCTATCATTGATTTTTACTATGAAAGCAGATTTTCTTGAAGATTCGCATTTTTGATCATAAATCATAAAGATCTTCTAAGTTACAGATCGATACGATTCCTAATTACTTCAAAATCATGGTTTGAATAATAGATTGTACCAAGCGGTACAATCTATTTTTCAAATTTTACTCTAAATTCACTCTTTAAACCATGATTTTAAGGTTATTAGGAATCGTATCGCTCTGTAACTTGGAATATATTTATGATTTATGATCAGAAAAGTAAATCTGCAAGAAAATCTGCTTCCAATTTCTTTTCGAGGATTGAGGGCGTCCCATGGAAAAGATCACATAATATACCTTTAATTCCGTTATCTGAGAGTATCATAAAACAGCCATTTAACAACGAGGGTTATTGCCTCTCTCCCTCCCTATGCAACGCTTGACACGTAATAACGACATGGTGGGGATAGAATTGTAAGAGTCTCCCGGCGGTCCATATCTGGTCAAGACTTTGCGGCGGACCATTTCATGTACAATGACAGTAGCGAAACTAGAGGGGGCGCCCTCCTGCCAGAAGGCTCGCCCCTCCCAATACCCCCAAATTAAATGACCAACTCTATGTATATACAAAAAAAATAGTTGGTTATGCCACCCTGATCACAGGCCTGTCCCCCCACACCCCCACCCCCCCCCCCCCCCCCCCACCCCCACCCCCCCCCCCCCCCCCCCCCCCCACCCCCTCTAGTGTTGCTCCATTAAAATACACGAATGCTCAAGTGTCATAATATAGGCCTACAATTTGTTTTGGATGGCATGTCTGCTCATTTGAATCAGCCACGTTCATGTTGATTTGTCCTTCGTATTCATATCATAAAAAAGGGTTTACTAACCTCGGTGTTGACAAAGCAACACACAACAACCAGGTATATGCCCTGCGAATGAAACAAAAGATGAACACATTATCAATAATAATAATAATAATAATAGGACTAATAATAATACATCGTTCTTATAAGAACTTCTTATAGTGCTTTCCACAATGCAAGCAAAGTCCCAAAGCACTTTTGGCCAATTATTATCGCTGTCATTTTTAATCAGAACCCTTCACATGACTACATTTAGGCGGCTACCGGCCAACAGTGCACAGCCTATCAGCACTACTTAGAATTAGATTGTGACTCCCTAACAGCTCCCAATATATCGCTTGGGTTGACGTCAATTGAGACTAAGTCTCTTGTCCAAGTAGGACACAGCGGGGCTACAGCCTCATGATCATGAGTACAGCGCTGTTCCGCTGGACCGCACGTGCTCTCTTTATAAGCACGTTAAAACAAATATCAACAAATATTACCCTATATATATGTTATACCATTTATTACGTTTTTTGTTCCTTAACAAGTTAGAACAACCTTTATCTGCCAAATGGAGCCATATCAATAGCCATAAATCGCTTGAAAAAGCAACTACACAATTGTAGTTTTTGTACTTTTTAAAAACATTGTAACTAGCACTCGTAATTCTGGAGCTCATTAAACACAGCTTCTGTGGTCGGGTGAGTAATCTCCAGCCTCGATTCTTGGTGGCACCGGGTTCGAGGCCAAATATGTACTGTCTTAGATGATTAATCCAGGTCAGCTTGTTCGAGTCATCATATTATTAATTAGATTTGACTATTTCGGTTTGTATCCTCTGTCTGAACTTCGTGTGTAGTTATACCTGACCCTATAAACATGATAAATGTTGTTGGCCTTGCATGGTTCTACTAGAACCTATGATTACCGAAACTAACTAAGGGGCCATATCCAAACTCTAGTGATTTTAAAGCATTTTTCTACCGATTTTACCCCGGTATTCCAACGAAATAGAACGAAATACCGTTGGAATACCGGGGATAGAACGAAATACCGTTGGAATACCGGGGTAAAATCGGTAGAAAAATGCTTTAAAATCACTGGAGTTTGGATATGGCCCCTAAATTCCCAAGATCTAACAAGGGATACAAACCGATGATTGTATACTTGTTTACCTGTATGGAACCGAGTATGTCAAATATGTAGGTCATAATAATATGAACATTGGCCACCAATCCTAGAATCCAGATAACTCCCAGCATTGGAAGCAACAACACAACACAGCGTAGGCCAGTTCTGTGATATTAAGAGAGAAAATAATTGTGAACATTAAATCTGATTTTAGATACAAATGAGCGCTATGGTTTCATACCCCTCATGATTGGAAATGTAAATGTAAATTGGAAGTGTTTTCAAATGTGCATGCCACTAAATTGAGTTTTTCTTGTTCTCGGCTTGACGTATCTGGGGCACTTGTCAGTGGAGGGATTTTTTCTAGGTGAACACCAGTTCTACTCTAGGGTTACGAAAAAAAGCGTAGTTCGGCTCTCTATTCCACCGGATGACGTCCCATCCTAAAATTGATGCGTGAATTTTTAAAACCTTGTCTAGTGTATGGAATTCTCTCTTCTCCAAGTTTCTTTTTCGATTTTCACTTCTTTCCACTTTTTTCCATATAAAATCTACATAATTCCTTTCTTTCCTCTCTGCCCTTCTTACCCTTTGTTTCTTTCTTTCCTTCCCTTAATCATTCTCTCACTTTCTTTTAAATTTCCTTTCCTCACCCTTCCCCATTTTCAATTCCTCTCTTCCCTTTTTCACCTCGCCTTTTTAGCCCGGTAGTTTGAGCTGGCCTTCCCGGTCAAAGCTGTCAGTGGGAGAGTGACCCCACCCCTGACCTCTTGTACTAGTTTGACGTCGTAATCGGTTGGCGCTATCGTAGTGTAAATTTTAATTTAAAAACACGTTAAAATTGCAAATGACTGCCTTTTCATATCAAATAAATGGGAAAATAGTTAAACGAACGATTTAAAATGAGAAAATATAGGAGTTTCAGCAACTAAATTGTCTCTTTTCTCTTCAAAGTTTGTGTAAGACTTTATGATCAACAATATCACGGCTACTAATGAAAGGAAAACTAATATCGGGTTGTTTAATTTCGTAAAACTTGTATATACAGGGTGTCTCAAAAAAAACCGTGCACGTGTTTACCCAACTTATTGACCATGAACTTCTAGAATTTAGTGTAACAATTGTATACATATTGATAGACCAAACACTTAGCTTTCATATGCCGTTTATTTCATCTAATTTGGTTTTGTCAATCCTGAGATATGGTCAATTAACTAAAGCTACCTAAAATCGAATTTGTGCCACTTTTACAGAAAGAATGCTTAAGATAAGCATTAAAACCCTCGTCCTCTTAAGGGAGGGTGATCGCCGATTGCGCTAGAACGCAAAAAACAGTGACCTAGGGCGTCTAGGTGATCGCTTTTACATTCCCGGCGCTCATTTTGACGAAAACAAATTGAGGCTGCCACCTTACCCGGGGGTAGGGTAAACCGTCAAAGTCCGATAGTAGGGGGGTGGTTGCCACCTTACAATTTTGTTTTAAATCGCCATTTTGAAAAATATTTGTTTTGTATGTTCCTGAAATATTTTAGCATGGGTCTATGTTAGAAACACCATTTCCATCACTTATAAGCAAAAAACCTGGTGAAATTCCGATATTTAGAACTTTTTTGGCGAAGATTTCTATGATATTTCACTGTCCAGCGAATACGGCGGGATTTTGAGGTCGGCCATGTTTGGTGACGTCATTGTGACGTCATGCGTGGGATGTTTGTACTTATTTTAGTATGTATGGATAGAGGGAACCTCTAGCTATAAAATGGAACCCAAATAAGCATACTCTGCATTTCGGATTGGATTTTGTTAGAGGGTGGTAACCCCGGTGGTAACAACCCCCTCTCCGAAGTAACCCTTTCTATTCATTGCAAACTGTAAAGTGGCACAACGTTGACTTTAGGTAGCTTTAGTTAATTGGTCATATCTCAAGATTGACAAAACCAAATCAGATGAAATGAACGGAATATGAAAGCTAACCGTTATGGCTATCAATATGTATACAATTGTTACACCAAATTCTATATGTTCACGGTCAATAAGCTGGGTAAGCACGTGCACGGTTTTTTTTGAGACACCCTGTATAAAACCTTACTCATTACAATATCAGCCCCAAACTGATTTTTTTTAATAGATGTTATCCATGTAGCCACGCCCAATTGACTACAAACATATGACAAAGAGGAATCGCGCCCGGCCTAGTCTACATTTACTATGAATCGTTACATGACGTCCAAAACATTGCATGAACCGTGTTACCAAATGAGCTTACATTATTATTGTGTCTTCTTTCTGAAAATCTTAAACACAGTTATTAATCCCGACAAGATGGCAGCTAATGCGTTTAGAATTAGATGGATAATCTCTTTTACATCAACCCAAAACGGATTGCATTGTATATACTTACTTTACTAACTTGATGTTTTTGTGATCGGAAATGGATGCGGCCGACATCGTCTTGTAAATCACCACGCTTAACACAACCGTATTTGCCTATCACAAAATGAAATTACCACATTACATTCCAGTTGCCTGTAAGGTTTGAGCCCAAGTTTGATCCATCCAACACCATTGACCGCATGCTGGGGGACCTTGACTGTGGCAGCGGTGGAACTAGAAACAAGCCTGAGGACTGCAGTATTGCCACATGACTTTCCATGCGTGGTGATTTTCCGCCTGATTTGGGCTAGTTTTAAAACTAAAATCTGCTCTTTGGATAATATAATGTGATTTTTTTTTCCTCGAAATTTGAACATTTGTTTTTATAAAATATGATATAGCACTAGTTTGTATGACAAATTGAAATTAAAAGTTGGAATTTGTTATCACAAGAACATTTTCAAAAGTAGTATATACGGCTTCTAGTTACACCAACACTAAAAGCCTTGAGCTATGCTTAGGATAGCGGTGGAAATGGTAGCACGCATGCTGGCAAGACACAGCTGGTGTAAAATAAATCAGATAAATGGTGTAGGAGGGGATGATTTATTACCCTGGATATGTCATCAAAGACGTGGTCAAGAAAGTTGGATTTTATACAGGGCACGGAACCGTAATGAGCCACTACAGTCTCAGTCCCATCCATTCCATTAGAGAGCACGTGTGGTCTAGTGAATAGCATGCCGGTCTCACAATGCAAAGGTTGTGAGTTCTAGCCCCGCTACAGCCAACTTATTTACCCTGGATATGTCATCAAAGACGTGGTCAAGAAAGTTGGATTTTATACAGGGCACGGAACCGTAATGAGCCACTACAGTCTCAGTCCCATCCATTCCATTAGAGAGCACGTGTGGTCTAGTGAATAGCATGCCGGTCTCACAATGCAAAGGTTGTGAGTTCTAGCCCCGCTACAGCCAACTTATTTGTGTCTCAATTGCTTCGTCGACCCAAGCGAGATTGGGGAGCTGATAGGGGATATTACAATATAAGTGCTGATACTGTTTGTGCGCCGCGCCCTGGTAAATGAAGCGAAAAGATTGTGACGATTTCCTAATGGCAGCAAAAAAACAGTGTTTCGGAAGTCACGTATAAATGGTGGTCCCATGCATCGGAAGAGTAATTACCCGAGCACGTTAAAAAGGTTACAGACTCTTTCGTAAAGAGTAGGAAATCATCCCGGTCTGTATCTGTTCACACATCTAACGGACCCCAACGGACCCCAATTCTGGTCTTTAGGAAAGCCGCCATGCCATCCGTCAGGGCGATGATTCCACCACCAGCTGGATCCAGATTCCTGTAAAGCTGACAATCCCCTGTATATAGTGAGGACATTTCGTCTATTTCCATCCATTCATCACTTCCACTCTTTGTTCTGGAGATCGTCTTCTTCTTTGTCCATCTTCCACCCTTTTTATTTTTGCACAATAACTTGATGTTTGTCGTCAACACTGCATCACATCCAAGTTTAGCTTCACAGCTGTATACCAAGTACCAAGTACCGACGTTACATTTGAAGAAGGTATATTTCGGCGTGAAATGACTCGCGGAACCACACACATGAAATCGCTTTGGCTTGTTCACTCTTCGAGGTATTACATAATGACGTATATAAAGATAGTGCCACAAGATTTGTATTAACTTTCTAGTACACCAAATCAATTTTTGGTTAAAAAACTACTTAAATTTATCATACGTCACTATGTAATACCACCGATCATACATCACTATGTTACATCACCGACGATATATCTTATGATATATAGAAAGTTAATGCATAAATAAACACAATCACACATCCTACAATTACAGAAAGTCAATACTGTATAAGATCCCAAGAACTTCGTTTGATGGCCATATCGATTCAAAAAACGAATCTTCAGCGTTGGAATTCAATGTCAACCTTACAAATCTATACCTTTTGAATTTTTTAGGGCATTTGCCAAAATTGAAATATAAGGTATACTCACCACTATAATTGTTATAACGGGACCAATAAACGCCCAGATGTAGCCACCTCTGACAGACAACCAACATCTGATAACAAGACGTCGATTATATTAAAAATAAGTGGTGCGTTATAAAATAAAGCAGTGCTTGATATTGTTGATATTTTTGGTTTAGTGATTCCTCACATCATTATTAGATGAAGAACTTTAAAATTTTAAAAGACATCCTTGTCTAATTTTACAGGGTGAATCGGAAAGTACGGGCACTTTTTTTCGCAAAGGCATCGCGAAAATGTCAAGCATGCATAATTCAAAAGCAACGGTCCAGACCAATTAATGGCTTTCATTCAAAAAAGAATTTTAACAATTGACC
The DNA here is from genome assembly GCA_035610835.1 of Ophiura sarsii. Taxonomy (NCBI): domain Eukaryota; kingdom Metazoa; phylum Echinodermata; class Ophiuroidea; order Amphilepidida; family Ophiuridae; genus Ophiura; species Ophiura sarsii. The sequence goes on from CM069445.1 coordinate 11,282,484, forward strand.
ATTGCGTTATCATGTTACATTAATTTTGGTAGCCCTTGGCTTTAAAGACAATCCATGAGATGGTCGAATTATCACGCCATTCTTGTATTCAAATAAAGCTCGCTTTCTTAAATCAGCTGGGATGCCACTTGTCAGGTTTTTAATCTTGATTTCCGGATTTTTCATATTCAAATTCAGTTCTATTTATCAATATTATTTTAAACTATTTAAAAAATAAATAACAAAAGTGGTCAAAAACTTTGAAAAACATACCCTTCTTCAGTATCGATTAAATTCCACCTTCCTACAGCAGCAGTTATACCAGATATAAACGCAGGTGTACCTACAAAAAAATAATCAATTTACACATCGTTTTATGTTTTGTTTGACAAAAAAAGAAAATAAGGGGTACATCCATATTTAATTGATTAGTCTATCCATTCCTTATTCGCTAAAATCGTTTTTGTATCTAAAAGCTTTGTGGTGCGTTTGATAAAACCCGGGGGGGGGGGGGGGGCACTCAACTTGTTGTTGTTTTTGGTACGGTGTGCCACCCAGGGACTCAAAAAGGGGGTTTCGGAACTGCGAACTGAGAGAAAAATAGCGTCATATGAACTGATTTTCTCGTAAAAGTAGGTTTGTTCTCATTAATGTGACATTCGATTCGATGTAGGCTTTACAAAATATCAAAAGGAGTCACTAAACATGGAAACTATTAACAATCATCATTAAGGACATTATTGTCAGTATAAAGGAGAGCATTTATTACTTTCTGTGACATTCTATACAGCAAACTGTTCCATTTTAATGCCTTCTTCTTCCTTGTGAGCCATCTCTTGATTAATAAGAGTGTTTGGAGTATATATGTGAATTAGTGGTGAACAAATATTGGTTATTTTATGCAGATGATTTGAATTTAAGCTGGAATTTATATCCTTCCTTGCCATGAAAGGATACGTATCTTTCGTATTTCAGTTTACAACTTACCCCATCCAATGAAGAAGTAGAGATATGTCAAATCTTTTTCGATACCAAACACTAAAATGATCATGCGATAAAGATGAATGCCTTCAATGGCCATCCAACAAAATGTGCTGATCAATGAGTAGTGTAACAATATAGTGACAATGAGACAAGCGATCTGTGACAAAATCAAATGTATGGTTTAACACTTACACGCCGCCATTAGATTTGATCAATACAAAAGAGAGTTTTCAGAAACCTTTTAATGTGTATTTCAAGGATTACTGAACCAATACTAGGCATGTTTGTACTTATTTTAATGCACTACTCATGATGGCTCAATATGGTAATGATTACAATAAATTCGCCATTTTTGAAACATTTGTGAATGTTAGAATATCGTCTGCAGACGCCTGCAGACGCATCCACTTATGAAGTTATGATATGATTGATTGCATTAAAAAGGACCCCCAAACATGGCTGGTAGTCCATAATATCAATTTCGATTCGGGATGATAGTGGCAGGCACTCAAGCTGAGATTGGTCAGTTTTATGAACCGGCTGTCACTTCAATGTCAGATTTTAATTATTAGGACGGATATGGGAAATGACCTACCAAGCTTGTTGCCTCTAGGTCAATTATCTGACCCCTTAATTGCTTGCGTCATGATGAGCACGCACGGATGGTAGATGCACTAGTACCTCCCTAACACCTCCCCAACACTAACACCTCCCCAGCACTAGAGCAGGGTCGCAGGGTCTCTATTGCTTCCAATGTTCAGAGGGTCACAGTGTGGGCTATTGGAGAGGCACGAGTCTAGTACTAGATATTTAATTTACACACGGCCCCTGCGAACAGTGGCGAGGGTGCTCAATATCCTCGATTTGATCCGCCAATTTAAAGATGGCGGCCAAATAAAGGGATGCGGGGACTCAGGGTTTTCGCGGAGTTTCGTCAACCAGTTCGGTTGACTTCATCAGTAATGGTTTGATCCACTTCTGTTTCCCGCGAGAATTGATATTCTTGTTCCCTGGATGCAAAGTTGTGATGAGTAGATCGAACACGTGACTCAGAGAATAAATGCCCTCGTCGCGGTTGAGAATGTTTAGGCCCTGTCGTCGTATCCAAATTGCTTCTCGTATCCATCTGTTCTGCTTGTCTGAGCTGTGTCTTTATCGAGGATTTTTGCCCTGTCCAGTTAATGGTGTGATTTTCCCTTTGCGATGTGGTCTGTCACTGCTGATTTGTATTGTTCAATTGTTTTCTGTTGGATCGTGTGAATTTTTTGTCACTGACTTGGTTGGTGTCCTTTTTGTGTTTATTCTCTGAGTCACGTGTTCGATCCACTCATCACAACTTTGCATCCTGGGAACGAGAATATCCAATTCTCGCGGGAAACAGAAGTGGATCACGCCATTACTGAGAAGTCAAACGAACTGGTTGACGAAACCGTCTGATTGTGAGTACAATTATTGGATTTGTTCAACAAAATATTCATTTTAATTTAAATCTACAATCCTGATGAACTTATTCAAAGACTGATTAATCGTTATTTGGCGCCTACCTGCCAGCATTAGATACCAATAAATTGAACCATAATTTTAAAATAAATGAACTGACGATCGACGACCAATGTGAGGACCAAATATATGCTATGTTTGCTTGTTTGCTATGACTTTGCTCAACAGTGCCAGCATACAGGAAGGTACGAAGGCACTGCCATTCTGAATCGTAGTGAAATTTAATAAGGATGAATAATGAGGATGAATAATAAGCTTGTGTATAATATTACATGCATACTTCATTAGCTTTGGCAATGTCCCCGAACTGAAGAAATATCAATGCCATTAGCAATGCAAACATCAGATTTAGATTGGATCCGCATCCGATCTTTGTGCAAGTTGGAATTTTTCCTATAAAGAAAGTAAGAGACATCATTTACACGTACATGATCAAATAAACAGCGAGATAATTCTATTTGACATTCACTATCTGCCACAAAGGCGGGAAAAGTGTACTTTAGGTATCAGATACTGGTATCCAGTATCGTTCAATACTGGAACATAACAGTTGCCAGTATCGATCGATACTGGTATGATTTTACTGTTCCAATATCGGTCGATACTGGAACACCAAATTGTGTTCATTATCGGTCCGATAATGATACACATGCTTCCAGTGTGATTCGTGCCAGTATTGGACGATACTGGTAGGGCCATGTGTTTTTAACTCACCGCCCAAAAAGGGTGGTGCGTGCCTATTTATCTAGCTACATTGTGTGAATAAATCAGGTATTTCTATAAATGTTTGGCTGAGATATGATTGGTTTGTTGTGAAAGTCAGGGTGGATGGCGGTGGCGGTGGCGGCGGCGCTGTGTACAATCTCTATGGGGAATATAGAAAATGTTCCCAATTCTACGTTCAATTTACTATAACTCCTCATCCCTTTATGGCACAAACATGATTTTGCTCTCATTTTATAGATTATTTTATATTCTATAAGATTCTGTTTCAACAAATGTGACAACTATTGTGTAACAATTGTATCATGAATCGATTGCATTGTCCTTGGCTTTTTCCCTATTCGTTACACAGTGAACGTGCCTAATTCATCGGTTTTACATACATGGCTATAACAACAACAAAAATTAACCGCTGATAGCAAAATTATACATTTTTGGAAAGCTCTCCAATAGGGGAATTCAAAAATGCCGTTTAAATCAGAAAGGGTGCATACCCCAAACATATACTTGTAAACTCTAATAAATATGAAATGTAAACGTTTGTGCTCATTTACTTCTCGATATAGTATATTTCAACATGTTTACCATTGCAACTATTCTGTTATGATGGGTAATTGGATGAGGAACTTAAATATGCACAGTAAAATTATGATTGAGATCGGTATAAACATATTATTGAGCTTAAATCAAAATATGAAAAAAAATCGATATTTTTTGAACTTCTTAATCACAACATGTACCATTAGGTCTTAATCTTAATTCCAATAGCATATTTGATTTCTTGTGAGATTACCGTTCAGAAAATATATACTTTTTTGGAGTAGAACAAATAGTTATTGTGATATGCTAATTCGAATCTCAGATGGTGTAAAATGTAAAAATCTGGACATGCAACGGTAAGCATGGTAAGGGTGGCGAGTTCAAAACACACGGCCGTACATAATAGTGTTCCAGTATCGACCGATACTGGAACATTCTATATGTCCCAGTATCGGACGATACTGAACACTGACTTTGTACCAGTATCGAACGATACTGGGTGTTCTAGTATTGGACGATACTAGTATAGTCCAGAATATGGGACCTAAAGTATACTTTTCCCAAAGGCGTGTGTTTAACGCTACAAAGTTGCTGATAGCGCATGGAATAAAATTGAGCAATCCTCGTAAATAAAAAACTATTCCGTTAAAAGATTCGTAGATCATCCTTATAACTTATCTAGTGTAAAACACTTACATACGTTACAGATACAACTCTACTTATTGGAGATGATAAAAATGTCGCAAAAGTACGAAACCTTTTCAAAACTTTATGTCCCCGGTTAAATAATTCGCAGTATAAAAATATAATTGGATGGACAAGACTTGTAGAATTATTTTGGTATCAAACTTATCTGTATCTGATTTGCCAAATACAGACATCGAACTGTAAAACTGCACTTTCATATAAATGCGTAGTATAATTGACTGAATAAAGTCCAAGGATGCGACAAACGGAAAAAAAACGTAGGGAAGAGAAATGTGTGTTCTCTACAATCATTCCACAGTTAAAAAGGGTGGTAATTTTTGGAGCGTAAAGTGAATGGGGTGAAATATTGTGCATTTTTTACCCCAAAATGAGTGAATAAACAATTTTTGATTCACAACACACACCGGTAACTTTTACCGTGGCAGATGAGTGACGGTTTCCCCGGCAACGGGGTAAAAGCAACCAGGATGACACCGCGCGCGGCATTTATTGCCAAAATGATGTGCGAAACTTGACCTATACGACGACACATGCTGCAATAATGGCGTCGAAGACGGTCACGGTGTTCCTGAGGGAAAACGACATGAGCTTTTTATTGCCATTATTTCAAGGTATGTGTTTCTATTGATATCCTAAATATGTCATTATCAAATTTTAAGGTGTACGCTGACTCAAAAACATATACAGGCTGGTAAAGCACGGTACATGACGATAAAAAAATGACCTGCATGCATGCATTGCATGTGTTTATAAAAGTTTAAGCTTACTTCAATCAAATATATGAACAATGTACTTGGTTGGTATCCTCCGTATAGTACTCAGACCGTTTGGAAGTTTTCACATGATGCATGCAATGATTTGATAATGACATATTTAGGATATCAATAGAAACACATACCTTGAAATAATGGCAATAAAAAGCTCATGTGTAACGTTGAAAGAAACATGTTCAGAATAAAGGCTTTTGCAAAAATTGAGTAAATGTATTCAGTGATGTTCATTTCATTGTGATGTGTAATTATTTCCTGCAGGTTTCAACAAATGTACACAAACAGTTGTAAAAATATTACACAACTCTATGGGGTAAGAATATTTAACCCCATTTATGTGTAAAATAATACACAATTGAGGGGTAAAACTACTACCGCTTTTGAATTTGGTAAAGTTTACCCCATTCAGCGGTTCTGGGGAAACATGCGAGCAATTGTGTAAAAGTTACCCCATTTTCGGTAAAATGTTACTCCGAACTGGTGTAAATTTGTTACTCCCCTTTGCTGTGTAAAGCTTACTCCAGTGACGACCATGTTTCCCCAGAACCGCTGAGATGTGTAATATTTTACACCATACTGGGTAATTATTTTTTACAGTGTCGTTTTAATTTTAGATTGATATAATCCTTATTATGAACATTATTAATGTAGTGCACAACATTTAACATGTTTAATAAATGAACACTTTTTTGAACACAATCCACATGAATGGGAAGTGAGGAACACGCTGCATGTGATTTCGAAATCGAACAATTTTATGGTATTATGAGTTATTTGGCCAAACCTCTAAGCATTATCTTAAGAGAGATACAAATCTTTAAAATGGTTTCGAAACTGTTGGGACAACCTGTACAGGGTGTCCCTAAAAAAATTGTGCAAATGTTTGCGCAACTTGTTGACCACGAAGTCCTAAAGTTTGGTGTAATATATTTATACTCACGGAAAGGGAAAACACTCAGCTTTTAGATGCCGTTTATTTCATCTGGTTTGGATTTGTCAATTCTGAGATATTCCCAGTTTATCAGAGCTACCCAAAATCGACGTTGTGCCACTTTTACAGAAAGAATGATTATGAGCGTCAAACATTCAAAACGATACTAACATTGGTCTATCCATGGGCATCAATCGTCTTGAAACATTGGGCTGGGCATTTGACCAGAATTGTTTAAAAGAGGCTGAGGAACCAAAACGATGTCCTTGGAATGTGGTAAAAGATTTCTACGAGTAGTTATTCTGGGATCCCTCTGAGTGCTCGCCGAACGTTATCAATGTGTTACTGTGTCCTGCCACTTTTCATATCTTAGTCTTCCAGAATGTTCTTTATTCATATCGGTGCTTGTACCATCTACCAAGCATTTCCAATACTCCTTTTTACATGGTGTATTCCTAGATGGTACGTGAGTGTTTGGGAAATGAATGGCAAACTCTCTGGTGACTTCTGCTGGACTTCTCGTTTCATGATATTTTAAGACCATGAACATCCTCTTCTAATGAATATCTAGACCCCACCCAGCCATATGGGCGTCTGTCTTGTTTTGAAAATGTAGGCTCAATAAACATTTTGTGAAACCTCGTCAAAAGGACTGCTTCGAATCATGTAACAAACATCTTTATATTCAGTTCTGCTTGGATACACAGGCACTCATTCTATTTTTTAAACCTATTCAATCTCAATACAAAAATGTTATTTTTTGCGTTACACTGGTGAAGGGCAATCGTACAAGTGGAAGTTGTATCTTAGGAGTAAACCTTTGAAAGTGTAAAGTGGCGCAACGTCGATTTTGGGTAGCTTTGATAAACTGGGTATATCTCAGGATTAACAAATCCAAATCAGATAAAATAAACAGCATCTGAAAGCTGAGTGTTTTGTGTATAAATATATTACACAAAACTTTAGGACTTCATGGTCAACAAGTTGCGCAAACATGTGCACAATTTTTTTAGGGACACCCGGTATGTTCTAGAGCCCTCACTACCTTTAACGCTCAATCGGCCAAGTTTCTCTCGGTCGGCTAGCTCGGCGAAGGTATATGGCTCGAGCGCTGACGCTAGCCCACTAAATTAGAAGTAACAAAGGTTATTGCATCATTAACCCGGGATCATAAATAGTTTTAACTTACCAGATGGACAGCAAAATTATAATTCCAATAATTAGTGCTAAAATTGAAATTACGTTGAGGACGGTTGTTATTGTCTTCACAACTGGCGAGTATTCGACAGGTGGGTTCTGAAAAAGAAAGAAAGTTATGAGGCCTGCATATCAGACATATTTTTGTCGGTACAGACATGATGGCTTCCTTGAACCTATTAGGTTTTGTAGACCAGACAAATATGTCATCAAAGCTTCAGATGTGTGTCTTTAGGAAGGGCGATTCAATTACAATTGTGTGTGTTCTGTTTAGGCTTAAATGTGGCATGACATAAATTGCCCGCTTAGGAGCGCTATTAATGCGGTCTAGTAAACCTATTGTTATCAATTACTACGAGAGGATTACCTGGTTGTATATTTAAATTCGAGCAGTACTTCTTGCTAACTGCATGGGTGAGTTTCCATTATGTTGCAAATTAGATCCATGCTCAAGCGTTTAAACTACTCAATGGGCATTGCAATACAGCCGGTTGGTTGCACACGAGAATTATGTCATTTATAGCAACCAGCTTTGATGGAAGGCGAATATTTAAATTAGTTGCCGGTTTTAGGGCAACAATTTATAGTGCTGCTAAGCGGGCCTTGTAGCGTAATGTGTAAATCTCAAAACAAGATTTCTTGGACACAATCGACGTCGATTTCCCACTTGGTCCGAAAAATCACACCACATCCAAATTATCAGGACATATTGTATTGGATCGGGAGAGAAAATGCTGCAATAAGGGACGCTTATGAGGGGCTGTTGACATCGGAATCAACATTTTATCTCCCACATCTCACATACATGACATAAACGGGCGCAATGCACCAAGAGATGGCGCTATAAACGCAAGCAAACCGGCCTCAGCTCTCAGATCGGCCCAGCTACGCCGACGTCATCAACATAAATTGGTTGTGCAATGATATCAATAATATTATGGTGTATGGGCGTGTGTATCGACACAGTTCTGCCGTTTCGACCGACGAAATCGAGCGAAAAATAAGCAAAGGGTCATTTTTGCCTTTAACTTGCCAGTGGCGTAACTAGACTTTTTCATTTGGGGGGGGGGGGGGGCAGGAAGGGGCAGTGACTTGAAATGGGGGTGGGGGCTCCTAAGACAATCCACGATTTTTTGAGTATGAGAGATGCGCGCGTAGCGCGCGAAACTTTTCGACTTTACAGCTGTTTTTGCACGATTGAGCTACAATTTTGGCTCTAAACAAGCTTGTACCAAAGAATATTTCATTTTGGGAATACATATGCGCGCGTAGCACGCGAAAATGTTTCATATGGGTACTTTTGACCATCATTATTCCATGATTCCTTTCGTCAAATGAACCGACAGTGCCAATCTCAACCGACACGACGTCATTATTGGGGGGATTTGGTGTGTACTTTTGTTGTAAATTTTATTTACAGCCGTACTTGATTTCATTTGGGGGGCAACAGCGGGGGGGGGGGGGGGGGGCAAGCGGGGGGGGGGGCAAGGGTTTCCAAGTGGGGGGGGGGGGGGGGGGGGGGGGGCTCCCGCCCCCCCCCCCCCCCCCCCCCCTCTGCCCCCCCCCCCCCCCCCCCCCCCCCCCCCCCCCCGCTGGTTACGCCACTGGTAATGCCAAAGGCCTACTGAACGAGCACATAAAGGAAACCTATAGCAACGCATACGGTAACAAGGTCATAAGTCGAAATACATAATGATACGCTGTGATGCCGTTTATTTGAAAATATTTTCTCCAGCAAAGCATTGAAAACGTAATCTAATATACGGCGATATACGGTGAGAGTTCCGTGTGCGGGGCCGTTCTTCAGACAGCCGTTGACTCTATTTCAGGGTCACGTGTTGATACGAAACACGGACCATCACACTGCTGAATAGAGATCTAAATGTTTATATCTTTCAATAGAAAGTGTTAATGTTTTGTTTTTGTTGAACTGTGTTTAATTTCAATTTCGTTGAAATGTCGTGTACCGCGTTGGGAATGACATAACAGCGCTTTCAGCCTGCGATATTCCCCGTACATGAATATGATAATAGGAATAGACCTTCCGCCGGAGCGACAGTTTGCATTTCTGTTGAAGCCATATTTTGTGAAACAATGATTTTTGTTAAAGCTCAATTATAGTATACAACTTTCAAAAACGTGTGGCTTTGTGTCAAAATATTGCTAAAGAGAATAGCTTTATTATTACTATTGTATTACAATTAAAACAGCCAGATGATCTGACAAACAGACATATAATAATAATAGCCTTCTCGATCGTTAAGTTAATGTTAAATGTTTACGTTAATAACTTACATCAGTAAACTGAAACAACGCCGCGAATGATGTCAGATGACTGCATTCACACATCAGATAAGTATCATTACTATCTTCAGAAGTCTTGCATCCTTCTTCTGACCAAATCCTTCAATAAGAATAAGAATGTGGCATATCCTTGGTGTAAGACATTCATAAGTTAGACTAGTGTAAAGACCTATTACGGAATAAAGCTGTATAATCCTTTAATCCATCAATAGAAGATTTTGTGCTAAGTTAATTCCGTGCCGTCTTTACACCAAGGATAAACCAAGAATAATGTTTAGTGTTTGCTTTTTAGTGCCGCAGATACGTCAGAAAGTGGATGCGAAGCATTGGTTACTCACTATTGAAGAAGCTCAAATAAATACTCCGGTTTGCAACAATAGAATCCGTCTCAATTTACGTACCGTTCATTATCATCCCAGAAAGCACAAAAGGGTCCTCTATCTGCGCAGGCTAAATCCTTCCGGTGCTCAATGTTGTCCTGTTGATCAGAATAATATTTCGAAAAAGTCTTTGTACATGGCTTCACGTCACTATTAAACTAATTATTGGGGGGTTTTCATAATTTGTCGTTGACCGAGCGGAGCGAGTCGTGCCGACGACCCGTCGAGCGCCGATGGGAGCGAGTCGTCTTTGCGCAAATAGCTATTCTACTGTGTAAGCATTATGTGTCGATCAAACAATGTTGTCATCGTAACACACGATTAGCTCCGCCTAATTCTATTGACGACAACGTTTAAAGGTATCATCACTTGATATCGATGACGTCGCCCGATAAATCATGACATCATTATCAACCAATCAGCAAGCGCGACTTTTTCCGGAATAAATCTTCCGTAAAACAACACGAAACATAACACAAAGATTTTTTTTTGCGGAATGGCGTTGTATTAGACTATATTTACAGAGGGCGCTTACACTTTTTTAAAGGTGATCACACACACACCACCACAACCAACCGCGCCCTGATGAAAATCTACACATTACATAATTAAATCAAATTGTTTCATTTCATCTTACCAGGGGTATGTCACTGAGCTTGCCGATCGGGTCCACTTTTAAATTGAACTTAGTCAGCATAGAATTGGGGGCGCTATACCGATCAGGCGTGATGATTGTCTGATGATTGTAGCAGACGACGCAACGCTGGCCACGCGTCTCTCAGACGACCCAATTTGGCAACGGGAGTGCACCATTTTGAATTATTTTTAACAGTCATCGCCCGGTTAACGATAAAAATCCTTTTAATTATGATGTATTTGTCAAAATGATAGTTTAAAATTCGCGATTACGTGTTATTCACTACGAATTCAAAATTTAGGTTTCGCGTGGCCACCGTCGTCTGTTTAAATCTACAGCGCCCCCAAACCTATGCTGACTAACATGCCGTTTAACCTGCCGTTAAACCTGGTTAAACATTGTTAAACGCGTTAAACGCCGGTCACGGACGCATTCCGGACGATTACTATAATTTATTCAAATATGCAAAAGGTCCGTTTTCGTTACGTGCGTTGGTATACTACTTTCCTATCCCAAAGTTAATAGTATCCCTGATCTTACCTTGTTCTCGATTAAAACTAATCGTATTGATTTGTCATAACTTTCCCATTAATTTGTATACAACTTATAATAATTTCCTTGATCATATAATGCTTTTTTTCTAATAAGCTTCTTCGGAAAAACGAATTATAATAATTTAAATTATGTGTACGTACTACTTGTTGTTTTGAGTTTGCATCTTTTAGTATTCGTGATAATAAAAATTAGTATAATGGTATAACAAAAACAACATTAATTTGAACCCGCTTAAAGAGACATCTCTTACAATACTTCTATAGTTCAGTCAGTTCCAACTGGGTGAACTTGCTTACAGCAGGAAATGAATACAGAAGAGCGTGGGTGCACACAATGGCGCATCATGGCGCACTGTGAATTGTATGCGTGACGCGTGCGTATGCCAAGTTAGCGTACATGTACGTACGTTTGGTCTACTTTTGCGCGCAGATGGATAAAAACCGCACAATTCTCGCCAATTTTGGAACTAATTCAACTATAACACATTCCTTTGATACCTTCATATCAAAAGTGATGCTGACAGGTGTTTGTTCATCAAAGTAAGTCAACAATTCGCCGGCATCATCCAACAGATTCACAGCCACTACACCACTGCCTAGGCGGTATGTATCGTCAGCTGTTTTCCCAGCAAACTCAAAACTTGGCAGTTTGTGAAGGTATTTTGTAATACAGGTGGTCATTTTTCCTGCGTGATATAAACAATAGAAAATAAGTGAGAGAGAATTTCAATAACTTTGCTCATGGATGTAATCAAAGCTTTCCTATAATACGCGGACATTGCATCGATTATTAATCGCGCGTCACGTAACAGGTAAGACTTGTCATTAGATTACGCGGGAGATTACGTAATCATCACATTCATTACGACATAAGCTCAGATATGGTCCTTTGTATGCAAGTTAGATCCACTAACGCTAACGCTCTTCATCATTACACATTACTTCACCAACCGTATGCTGGTTGCATTCGCTTCTTCAATCTCATTGCACGAACATGAAAGGCTATAGGCAATTATCATACTTATGCTCTTGCAAAACTTTTCGTCGCCCGCCCGATACCCTGGGTGTATGTAACACGAATTGATCGGGACTTCCATATTGGCGGTCCTGGTTCGATTACCGGCGCCGATTCCCTTAGCTAACATAAATGCACATGGTCAGGAAGCATCCGCACGACAAAATTGTACAGCACTAATTTGCTCAAAACAGGTAGAAGCGTCTATAATTGTACTCTGTTGCTCGGTCCACAAACCTTTGTATTGTATTGTATTGATGCAGGGAAATGTATGAACGAGCACAATGATGCAAATAATAAAGAATCTGTGTGCTCGGACAACCATTTTGGTAGTGTAATGTGAACACAATAGTGCTGTGTGTGCACCTAATGGCCTTCCTAGGTTTATAAATAAAGACGGAGAGGTATAGTAAACCTGAATCACTCCTCTGCTGCCAATCCCCAGATGGTACAATTATTTCATATGAGGATCCTTGCATCTGCAGATACTCTTGGATACTTTCACCGGACGTCCATGGGAATGTTTTTACTTCTGTAAACATTAAATTAGATTCAAAACATCAGCAATAGCAGCATTTTGGTCTTTGAATGTTAACAACTCAACGTTTAGGTGATATCAAAAAATGCACCTTAATCTACTGATACAGAGCCAAAAATCGTTATTATTATTTTAGGTCAAATTTTAGAGGACCATTTACGTTTTTATACAATAAATGTTTTTCGAGAAATTGTTCTTACCGTAAGTGTCCGTTTTCTCTTCATCATTAGGATCAGGTAAAACTGATGCCATGTTATTCCAGATTGTCATCAGGTCTTTAGCAGTCGCATTGCTCTCCTGAGAGATAAAAAAAAAACAAGAACAAGGTTTGTGTTGATGAAACCAGCAGTGGAAGCCAAGATAACATTTATGGCGCCTTGTTGGCGGAGATTTTTGGGCGAATCATGAGCAGTTTTACCTGATCCAGGTCGTGGTATCAGTGCACCAACATGACATAAATTGCCCGCTTAGGAGCGCTATTAATTCGGTCTAGTAAACCTATTGTTATCAAATACTACGAGAGTGCGCGTGTACAACCAGGCAATCATATATAACTTCAGGGCGTGTACGAGCGTCAGAAAGAAATCCACAAGAAACAGAAAGAGCAGGAGGCCCTCAACGCCAAGATACATGCAATGGAAAGCAAGCTGCTGATTGGTGGGAAAAGCATCATGGATCACACCAATGAGCAGGAGAGAGAGCTTGAGAAACGCAGGCTGGTACTGGCAGAAGAACAGGTACGGTGGGGTCAAATAATAAATGTTGCTGCTTGCTAACTGAATGGGTGAATTTCCATTATGTTGCAGCCGGTTGGTTGCACACGAGAATTATGTCATATAGCAACCAGCTTTGATGGAAGGCGAATATTTAAATTTGGTGGCGGTTTTTAGGGCACCAATTTATAGCGTTGCTAAGCGGGCCTTGTAGCTTAATGATCGCGGCACCAAATCGCGACTGGAACCCGCTTCAAATCACCGTTTTATAAGAATGAGTCCCATATGGAGAGACCTAAAGCCCCGTAACTGTACGGGTTAAATACACCAATTATCGTTTGAACATTGTCATAGCCTAAATTAATTTGGTGCATCATGAAGCAAATGTAGTAGGAGACATAGTCCCCCTGGAGCCATAGTCCGCCCTTTACAGTAGAGTATAGGTTGGTATTATAGGGCACTCATCACTATAAGTTTCACGCTTCATTCCGTGTATGCAAATGGATGCTGATGGATGCTGGACTATGGCTCCCGGTATACCATGGCTACTTTCACACCAGAACGCTTTTAGCTGTTATATATGGGGGACACTCAAAATTCCGCACACCGGTACGAAAGCCCTTATAATTAAACACTCATTGAATGTTGTATATTAATTAGCTTTTACTTCGGTCACTCTTTATGAATGACAAAAGATATGAATATTATAGCCCAATAGTTTCTTTTTCGTTTTGATCCCGTTTGCCGTCAAAATCCGTGCTGCACCACAAACAGTTGCCATGAAATTTGATGGCTAAACTATAATTATGAATTTCATCAAGATATAGGGTGGCATTTATTTGTTAGTGCCATTTTAAAGCAGTCGTAAATCTCCTTTTTTTTGGCTATATTTTATAATTATTTACCTTACTTTCATACGACGAATGTGCGTTTTCAAATCGTCTTCCAAGCACTCCAAATACACCTGATACGTATTAAATGAAAGTACATTATTATTGGACACGATACGATCAAATGACTTCTAAGAACGATATTTATCGCACATCCACCCCAACACGCCCCACCTTTATATGCATACACCACTCAAACAACCCTACACATACCCGGCAAACCATTATATTATACTATTTTTACAGAAGACGCTCACACTGTTTATGCCTTGATGAAAGGCTAATCTGGGTCCCCACGTTCGTCTATAGCCCGCCATCTTTCAAAATGGCGGACCAAATCGACGGACTGGGGAAAAACACAGCAACAAAATTGCGCGGCCTCTTTTGTGGAATTCCACGAAGACTGAGCATGCGCATTTGGTCCAATTCAAAATGCAGAGCGTTGTACGATATTCAAGCTGCGCCGTGAGAGTAACCAACACACCAAGCCCCGTCGCGTCAATTCAAAGTCAAACGCCACGTGAAAACCAACGGTGCATTGTGACGCGTGACGTGTTTATCAATGAACTGATCAGCGCACAATTTTCGAACTATGTTTTGTTTAATAATCATATTGAGCGTGAATGAATCAAGATGACGGCTATGATTCAGTCTAGGTGTAGCCCTGCATACAATGCCAGATACGTACCGTATACGGTTACGGTAAAGAAATACGAATCACTGTTGCCAGACGGATCCGTAGCTGTATAATTCACCACCGTAATCCCGATAACAAACTCATCCCCATCGGCGTAATTCGACACCAAAGTCACGGTTCCCGAATTATCCTGAACTGTTGGTTCTATCCACCTAACACGGGCTGACCGGGTAAATGTATCCAATGATATATCTGCAGGACCATTCAATATAACGGGCTTTTCTGCATCTAAATAAGATTTTTATAACAAGATGAATATTTATCATTTAAATATTCTAAATTATTGTATCAGTTATTTTTGTAACATGGGCATTCGAAAAGAAAAAGAAATTCAAAAATATTTTATGGTAAAAGTGGCAACAATATTACGATTTAAAAAATGTTTAAAATGCACTTCATACCTATAACTTCAATTTTGAGCTGAAATGACGCCATATTTCCCGCCAAATCGATAGCAGAGTACGTTACACTCGTCACGCCAACAGGTATTGCGTCACCAACGGCGAAGTCCGAAGAGGAAGTGAACACACCGGTGTTATCAGCAATTATAAGATCCTCCCGAGTCAAAGTTACGTGTGGTTGCCCTGGATCCGTTTTGCGAAATACTCTCCATCCGAAATGGGGACATTCAAGGTCTGTAAAACATCAATTTTAATTAAACAATTCGTCGAATATGATTTACTTTTCCAAGACTTAGACTCAGTCGACGGATACAAAGTATAATGGTTTGTGTGAAAATAAAACAATCTGCATGTCAGTATGAATGTATTCTATTTTATGCTACAGTGCAAAACTAGTACGTATGGTGCATATGTATAAGTGACTTGTACGTAATGATTCACGCCATATTAGACCTAGTATTTGGTATCATCACCATGCGCATAAGTATAGCAATGCCAATGTTTCCATAATCATATACGGTATTTGCATTGGTTAATGTTCAATTCATAAGGTTGCTTGTTTGTACGTATGTTAATGCAAAATAGTATATACTTACATAAGTCATTTCGTCGGTGGTATTACATAGTGGCGTATAGTGTGTACGCAACTATGTTAAAACAAAAATGTTTTTAGATTTTTGTACACCAAATCAATTTTTTGATTACTAATTAACTTATCTTTTTATTTTTTTTATTTATGATTTGTAAAAAGAATTAAGAACACGACATTTCAAAACAAAAACGACCAACATATCATACGTCACTATGTAATACCACCGACCATTCGTCACTATGTAATACCACTGACCATACGTCACTATGTAATACCACCGACCATGATACGTCACTATGTAAAACCATCGACCATGATACGTCACTATGTAATACCATCGACGATATACGTATGAGCCATACGTACTTGCTTTGCAGTTCTGTCTTAACCCTAACCCCCCTGAGTGCTAAAAAATGCTAATCCAAAGTCCCTCTCCAAACGCATGCGCCGTCGGTTTTCGATGACGTAGTCAACCGAGCCTATATAATGAGTGCAGTATACTGCACGAATGTGTAGCTGAGGGCCGTGGCTTAGTGGTTGGAAGGTGGGGCTTGAGAACGGAGGGTCCCCGGATCGAATCCCGGCAGGTTCCCGGAGATTTAGTTGGTGTTTTTTCCTCGAAAATTGTGATCCCGGTCAAAAATCCTAAACCGGGGTTAGGGTTAAGATAGATTTTAAAAGAAATCTTGTACCTCAAGATCCAGTCAAACATTTAAAAAAAAGCTACCTTCAACAGTAACAGTAAACGACGTGGAGGCAGTGTTTCCTGATTGATCGGTAGCTGTGTACGTCACAGTAACGGTACCAAGGGTAAAGGTTTCACCAGGTTGATGACTAGATATCAACTTGACAATACCAGAGTTATCAATAACAGGAGGTTCTGTCCAAGAAACTGTAGAAGTCACTCGGCCTGGATCAGTAGCTTGTATGATGGCATCAGAGGCAGACAAAAATACCGGGTCTTCATTATCTGTAATTATCAGTTATAAAAAGAAATACGGTCACTGTTGTATCGCTATGGCTAAAGTCTAATTTTAGCCCTTTTTATCTTTTTAAATACATTAACGACGAAAACATTTTCGGCGAAACTTAATGAGAACATTTGCATTCGTCTCGAATCAGTTTCCATTTGGTGATGGATATCTCTTTGGTACTATCGTAAAAGACGACAGTGAAATTACTTTTACAATTTTACTCTTGCGCCTTCAGTATTGATGTTGCCACTGTAATGGTGGGAATTGTTCAAGCATGGGAACAATAGCACTGGTCTCAAATCAGTTTCCATTCGGTTTCCATTCACTTTAGCATTATCGTAAAATTACTTTTACACTTTTACCTTTGCGCCTACAGTATTGATTTCGCTACTGCGTCTTACCTTCAATAGTTATAGTGAATGAGGTAGCCGCCATGTTGCCAAATGGATCTGTTGCGTTGTAAATCACGGTGGTGGTACCAAGTGCAAACGTACCGCCCGATGGTGAATAATCGGACGTCAGCGTAACGAAACCGGAATTATCCGTAGCAGTGGGCTTTGTCCAGGAAACTTCAGCCGTCGGTTTGCCTAGATCAGTATCCTGTATGAGGTCGATGGGTGTAGACAGGAATACTGGGTCTTCAACGTCTTTGGAATCATATTGGTTGGTTGGTAAGAGAAAAATACAATCCGCTAATGTAAGATGGTCTCGTGAACATGATTTAGAGAATTATACTTTGAACACAATGCATTTACATTCTTTTATTTTGCAATTTGGACGATCCATTTTAACACATGACATAAATTGCCCGCTTAGGAGCGCTATTAATTCGGTCTGGTAAACCTATTGTAATCAAATACTACCTTTGCCTGGTTGTATATTTAAATTCGGGGCGTGTATAGCGGTACTTCTTGCTAACTGCATGGGTGAGTTTCCATTATATTGCAAATTACATCCACGCTCATGCGTTTAAACTACTCAATGGGCGTTGCAATACAGTCGGTTTGGTTGCACACGAGAATTATGTCATATAGCAACCAGCTTTGATGGAAGGCGAATATTTAAATTTGTTGCCGGTTTTTAGGGCACCAATTTATACCGCAGCTAAGCGGGCCTTGTAGCGTAATGTCTTGAAATTAACATCTCAGGTTACCACTTTCTACAGTGCTAACATTTCACAAAATGTTTGACGATTGTCAGAATTATTTAATTTAATTTATGATATCTGATATCACCATGAGAAATGCATTAAAATATTAAGTACAAACATGCCTAGTATTGGTTCAGTAAATCCTTGAGATAAACCTTGAAGTTGAGGATGGTTTCTAAAAAATCTGCTTTGTATGTATGGTAAAACAAATAGCCGCGTTAAAAGGGTTATTAAGCATGACAAGATATCAGGACTAGCTTAAATGATAGTAGTCATTCTTGGTCGCTACACGACAATGAAGTTATCACTTTGCCTGCAAAATGCTTTAGAAAGTTACCGTCCATTTCATTTAGCAATTTCGATATTTTAGAAACATCACGAATATTATACAGAGGTTGTGTAATAAATACCTTCAATAGTAATACTGAAAGAGTACGTAGCACTATTTCCCGACAAATCAGTTACTGTGTAAGTGACTAGCGTTGATGTACCAACTGTAAACGTATCACCTGGTTTATGATTGGATGTAATTGCCTTAGCGACAGATCCAGAGTTATCGGTAGCCGTAGGTGCGGTCCATGAAATTACTGATGAAGCTTGCCCTGGATCAGGTCCTTGTGTGATGTTGCCGGGCGTGGAGAGGAGAATAGGGTCTTCATTATCTGCGAATAATCGAATAGGGGTAAATAAATGTCTTAATACAGAAACAAAATGGTTTGAAGGTTATGTGACGTGATGTGAAGTAGGTGGTGGTGGTGTTGGTGTTGGTGTTGGTGTTGGTGTTGGTGTTGGTGTTGGTGTTGGTGTTGGTGTTGGTGGTTGTGGTTGTGGTTGTGGTTGTGGTGGTGGTGGTGGTGGTGGTGGTGGTGGTGGTGGTGGTGGTGGTGGTGGTGGTGGTTGTGGTGGTGGTTGTGGTTGTGGTTGTGGTTGTGGTGGTGGTGGTGGTGGTGGTGGTGGTGGTGGTGGTGGTGGTGGTGGTTGGTGGTGGTGGTGGTGGTGGTGGTGGTGGTGGTGGTGGTGGTGGTGGTGGTGGTGGTGGTGGTGGTGGTGGTGGTGGTGGTGGTGGTGGTGGTGTAGGAGATCGTAGTGGACGAAGGGAGGTGTAGCTAGTGGTAGTGGGCGAGGGGAGGTGTCGGAGGGGGTTAGCGGACGAGTGAAGGTGAAGGAGATGGAAGAGATGGTGGAGGAAGTGGTGTGGTGTTGGATGAGTAGTTAAAGGTGGATAAAAAGTATTTGCATAATTTTGTTAAGATAATATAACATAATTATTGACCGTGAAATGTAATGATCATACCTTCAATAGTTACACTAAAAGAAAAGGTTCCGATGTTTCCGTTGCTATCAACAGCCGTGTACGTTACAGTAGTCAGACCTATTCCAAAGGTATCTCCAGGCGAATAATCACGTGTAACGGTAAACTCTAGTGACCAATTGTCCGTCACGTTAGGTTCAATCCAACTGATCGTGGCATTTGGCAGACCAATATCGGTGTCTTGGATTATGTCTGCCGGTACGTTGCTGAATGTAGGCGCCTCAGTATCTAATACATATGTGATTGGGAAATGTCATGTTGTGTACTATAGTATGGTCCTTATCAACGACAATAAAAACATTTACAAATTGTAGAGTTACAAGTCAAGAATTGTTGGTCGTCTTTTTCCGGGTTCAATTCACGGTGCCGGTGCGACACCCTAATTTAACCTGATTTTATCCTCTTATAGTTTTATTCCCCAAAACACTCCTTGTGGGTTAGGGTTAAGAATTAGACTCGATCCTCCTGTCTTCCAAATTTTCCATACGGCCCCTGCGAGGGTGCTCAAATGTGAAGACTGGAAGAAATAGTTCTAAAAGTGTGCGCTGAATAAACATGAGCTTATTCACGCACCATTACACCATCGCGTGACGCGATAGGGCGCACGATTTGCCTCCCCGTGGCGCAGCGTGACGATCGTTCGATGCGCTGCCTTTGAATTGGACCAATCGGGTGGTATTTCTGTTGTTGCTGTGTACAAATGCGCATGCCCGGTACTGGTATGCATATTCATATTATATGCAAAGTTGTCGTGGAATTCCACGACAAATTGCACACTTTTTGGACGTACTATTTTCCCAGTCCCTATATTTGGTCCGCCATTTTTAAAGATGGCGGCCATATAGAGGGACGCGGGTATCCAGTCTAGTTAAGAATCACCTTTTTCGTTTTCCCTTTCTCACCTCTACATCCCATGATTTCTAAACGACAACTAATCCACGGACTACCATCATCGGTTATTAGCCATTCGACTGGACGAAGTCTTATTACACGTAGTAATAATGGCTCTGGAAAAATGGCTGTAACATGAGTTGTACCGTCAGTTGTTCCTATAAATTCCTTAAAAGAATCAAATCGAAAAAAAATATTTTATTTCATTTGGTCTTCTCCCTCCCCATCCCCCTTCCTATCCAAAATGGCTGAATATGACATTTGTTCAAGAATATGGATCATTGATGCACGGTTGCAAATGGATGACCAGGGTTATCACTTCTTGACAATTTTGAAAACTATCTTAGAACATCGCCGGTTTTGAAATTTGGCAAAGCCAAGTGTGAAAAGGTGGGATAGATAGCTGGTAACGGCTTAGAAAATTAAATTAAATAGAAAGGTCTACTCTATGAACAAATTAAGGCTCGTAGGCTATAGCAATTAAGTCTTCATATCAGACGCCAGATTGAAACATCCTGGTGCCACCATCGTCTGAGAGCTACAGATATGGGCGGGGCCATGCAGTGTTTGGCATGAATATTGAAATACGTTGATAACCACGTGGACTTGACGTGAAGCCTATTGTACGTGACGTATATTCATACACTCACACTACTTACTTGCGGATACGGGTAACGGGATTGAATCAAACAACAAATTTACGACATATGTATATTTAATAGGCGTGTATATACATGGGGAAAATAAAAATATTTCGAAAATTCAACCAGACCAGAATTCGAACCCGAACCCGAAGTGTCATTTGATTGACGCTTTAAAATGTATACAAAACTATTATACAATACCGGACGCGACTTGATGAACAAATAAATAGCCTGAAAATTAATACAAATCTCGCTTCATGTCGTAACTGTTTATAAGATTGCGCTATTTATGAACCAATTCTCATTGCATGCGCGGATACGAAGTTTAACACCCCTGGCTTTGGTATTGATTGACACAGGATACGCTACATATTGTAATACTTGTAGTGTGCTTCTCTCTTCACCTCGAATCAATGGGTAAACAAAGTAAGTTAAATTGGGGCTATATTATCTTGCTAGACGTCCCGTACGGAATAAACCGTGTACTACTACGTGTTTTAATTGGTTTGAGCATGCGCACTTTGGTTACAGGACGTCTTGCAAGGTATTGCCTAAATTGGCTTCAATTACCATTGGTGCATTCTGGGAAGAAACTGCTTTCTTCCCAGCCGTAGCAGATGAGGTTGCAGAACCCATGATATATTCCAATGGACTTGCATCGGAGACTTTATACTGAATGTTATACTTTGATATCCACTCCGGCCACTCTCCGTCGGTCCTTCCTTGCAGAATTAAGCCGGTTACAATGGTGCTGGTGAGCAGGTCAACCTGAATCCAATCGGCGGCACCACATGGAAAAAAGCAAAACCATGCCGTGGGGCCGTTCAGGCGAGCGTTATCAGGGGTATAATTTGGATGTGGGAATGCATTGGATGCTGTGAATTGATTGTCGAGTATGGTTCCGTCTTCTGCACCCAACGCATAAGGGTTTGGGCATGTGTCTGAAATGGAATAAATATATAAAAGAATGATAATTATGTCAAATACCGAAGTGACAAATGAAAATGTCCGACAGTTGATCATGGAACAAAAAGACCCAATAGGGATTTACTTTTTGTAGCAGTAAGCACATACGGCGATCAGGCCTTGCGCTTGCGTTGCGTTGAAAAAAGGTATCAAAGCAACAAGCCAACGCAGACGAACCGATTGGAGACGCAGTGGACACTGCTGGCTGAGTGGGAGAGGGCACCCATGTAATACGCAGGATTATTTTTATTAAACAAGGTAGCTCTTAGTACGCTCCGATCCCGCTTATCACACTTTCACGGCGCTGTTACTACGACCCATTATGTTTCTACTTTAATGTCTCACGGGCTCTCACTGCGCTTCCACTACGCTGTAAACATTCTTGGTGCGTCAAAGTTGCTGCCTGTGTTACTAGTACGTTCTCAATACGTTTGCACAACGTTTTCTGCGTGTTGCACGAAGGGTATTAAAGGCCATGTCACACCATAACGTATGGCCTGAACGTGGCCTGAACGTATGTCGACGTATTCAAAAATAGCTCGAAAATTGTCAGAGTCCAAGAGCGTCCAACTTCCCAACGAATTGCGTAGAAAATGTCGACATCGGTGATGGAATGGACGTATCCATAGCGTATCCATAGCGTATTCAACGTATACCTAGCGTATGACTAACGTATTGATAGCGTATCACTAACTTATAACAAACTTATGACAGCGTATCACAGCGTATGCGAGCATATGACCAACGTATGCTTAACGTATTCGTAGCGTATGTCTGCCGTGTTCGACGTATCCTCGGCGTACAACGAACACGTGACTTATGCCGCTGCAGAAATTGAGTTTAGTACACGGCGGGACAAGTGTTGCCAGTTCAAGTAACGCATCCTAGATGATAACTATTAAAATATCTAGAAGGATAAATCTATAGGTCCAACCTATATCTTACTAGTAACGTACCTCTAACGTATGTCTAATGTATATCAACGTATGTCAGCGTTTGTAAACGTATGTCAGCGTATGTAAACGTATGTCTAACTTACCACGAACCTATCGAGAACTTATGCAGAACGTATTAAGCACACGTTGAGTACGTCGAGAAATTTGGAACATGTTCAATAATTTTTCGCGGGCTCGACGTGTACCAAATTTTCACAGCGTATCACAGCGCGCTCTTAACGTAAACGACGTATCCCCAACTTACCCCTAACTTATATCAGCGTACACAAACGTACACCAACGTATTTTTCGATATTTCGCATACGTTGGCATACGTTCAGGCCCTGTCACACCATGGCGTATGGCCTGAACGTATGCCGACGTATACAAGAAATAGCTCGAAAATTGTCAGAGTCCAAGAACGTCCAACTTCCCAACGAATTGCATAGGAAAATTCGACATCGGTGTTGGAATGGACGTATCCATAGCGTATCCATAGCGTATTGAACGTATACATAGCGTATGACTAACGTATTGATAGCGTATTACTAACTTATACCAAACTTATGACAGCGTATGCGAGCGTATGACCAACGTGTGAGTATTCGTAGCGTATGTCGGCCGTGTTCGACGTATCCTCAGCGTATCCTCGACGTATAACGAATACGTGACTTATGCCGTTGTATAAATTGAGTTTCGTACACGGCGGGACAAGTGATGCCAGTTCAAGTAAACGCGGCCTAAATGATAACTATTAAAATATCTAGAAGTAAAATGAAACCAACAGGTCCAACCTATAACTTACGAGGTACGTACCTCTAACGTATGTCAGCGTATGTCAACGTATGTCTAACGTATGTCCGCGTATGTCAACGTATGTCTAACGTATGTCCGCGTATGTAAACGTATGTCTAACGTACCACGAACTTATCGGAACTTATGCAGAACGTTCAGTGGATGTACAACGTATGTTGTGCTAACTACAGTTTGTTGGTTGGCGGGGCAACCGCCAACCTTATAGCATCAGATTGCATATTCTTGGACATTAGGTCTTTCTACATATACATGGAGGCTGCCATTTTGTTTTTAGTATATGGAAAATTGTCTAAATTATTTTGCAGTCTTTGTAAATTACATGTACCTATGCAGTTTATTTTAACAGTCCTGCAGTCTGTGATGGAGTCAAAGCTATATTTGTTTAGCCTTGATGATTCAATCAGAGAAATGTTATTAGACTCCCAACAGAGAGACATAATAGCTTATCTTGTTTGACTAAAGAGAAATCTCCAACTGTCCAGATGTTATACACATTACAATTGTGGTCTCAGATACTACTGAAAAGCTCAGAGTGTCAATTGTGTCATAAAACATGGTCAAGGTTTGCATGAAATATCTATGTGTATGAACAATTTCGCGACTGGCTAGGATTGGTGAAATTGTCATGCTCACAAGCTTTTAGTATTCTAATAGCACATACACAGCCAATCCAGAATTCCACAAATTTCACTTATTGTACAGCTTCAGAATGCTGTAAATGTGACATCGTAAATAACCTGATTAATTACAGCACTGTAATTATTACCCAACTTGGTGTGTGTGTGTTTAATAGTAGATGATTGTCTAAGTCTGGGTGAGTGAGAGGTGTCCTACTGTGAAAGTGGTGTGTATCTGGTGTGTAGGGTAGAGCTCTGCCATATAAATCATCACTAAAATAGTCACTGTCGATGAGTGCTATTAATTCCTTATAGCACGAGGCAGCGTACAGCTTCAGAGTGCTGATAATTTGACAGACTGCTGATAATTTTACATCGTAAATAACCTGATTAATTACAGCGCTGCAATTATTAGCCAACTTGGTGTGTGTGTGTTCAGTAGATGATTGTCTAAGTCTGGGCTGTTACTTCCGTGGTCTGGGGTCTGTTACTTTCATGGTCTGGGATGATTGTTTAAGTCCTGCTGAGTGAGAGGTGTCCTACTGTGAAAGTGGTTTGTAGATGATGATTTATCTTTATCAGTGTTGCTTGAATCCAAACTTAAAACTTCTATTAGTATCATTTTTAAAATGAGGAAAGTGTTGCGAGTCACAACCCAAATTATATGTATTAACAGAAAAGTAATTGTCTTGACTTTATTGTCTTGTTTTTATAATACATTAAATAAAGACGAGTGTAAAATAAAAGTATTATGTGTGATCAATTGTAATCAACATCAGTGGTAGGTTTTAGCCAATGTATAAACACAACAGCTCAGCAAAAGCCATGCATGGATGAAACAGCAAAAACAGTCCAAGGCATTAGTCTTTGAACAGTCCAACTGTAAGAGGTGTCCTACTGTGAAAATGGTGTGCATTATATATTGGGGTGTCCTACTGTGCATAGAATTGTAAAACAGAGTTATGCCACATAAATCAGCACTAATTCTAGTACTGTCAGATTAGTTGATCATCTATGCGCTTGCTTCTTCTGCCACATAATTTTAGCAACTAAAAGCCGTATTTACAAATGTTGCTATTTTTGCTCTTTCTATTTGCCTTATATCGCAATTTCCTTTTGACCGCCAACTTTCCATTTCAATGGAATTTTTATTTAACCTACGTTAACAACAACACACGTTGCAATCATTGTGTAATATATTTAATGAGCACCAAACAAGAACAAAGGGATGTCCTGATCTTATTAGGTCAGGTCAAAGGTCAGGTCACCGGATGTATGTTGCGCTAACTACGATTATAATTATGAACGCTACACCGAGAAGAATGAAACCAAATGCAGTTTTTATTTTCGCACTTTGGTTTTGAACACGCGGAAGAGTGAGACATGTATTTGTAAGGGCTGCATTGATGAATTGAAGCATCCCCAATCCTCATCTCACTATCGATCGATGAATGGTCGCTACCAGATAATTAGTTATCAGCCTATTGATACACAGAGGCTGTGTATAGAAGAACGAAATGCTAAAATGAAAAACGGAATTAGTTTTGATTTTGGACACATAAACTGTGTTAAAATTTAGTCAATCTTCACGCGTAATATCACAAATTAAACAGAAGAGCATTTCTTTTAAAACATTTATAATTTGATATTTTGACAGAGGATCTATAGTTTTGGAGTTAAGAGTTAAAGAGCATTAATTATTACCTGTTTGTATAGTTTGTGGAGAACTATGTACTATTATTTCGTCGGGAATATTAGTCATAAGTATCTATCAGCTCCCGGACAACTCTTAAACCTGACCTTTGACACGTCCGAACCCGGACAATACTCAAATCTGACGTTTTACACGTTTGAATTATCACTAAGGGTTCTTTCAATTTGTTACATTTTAATTTTATCTCTGATTAAGAGTGCATTCGCCTTTGTTCGTCATTCACCTTATCAAGCAGTCACATTAATATTGACTATTTGAAATATTCAAGTTATTATTTGTGTTGCCAAGGAAACCCAACATGGGTAGTAAAATAAATTTAATTAATACAGATATTGAATATGATAACATGTAGTTGATTATCCTTCTAATAAGGCACTATATCATTAGTATATCGGGAAAATCCAATACCAATCATAATCAGCTGAGACTGTTGTGATTAAAGTAAATTCATAATATTGGCCTATCGGTTATTGGTTTGGACCTACAATCCTGGAAAAAAAGTATTGGAACGCTTTAAAGGTAGATGACCCGATCACATTTTCGTAACACAGAATTATTTCAAACATACGGAGATTTTCATATCATATGAAAGCTCGTATTTTACTCATCATCATACTGAAATTTGACGGCCTAAATCAGTATAATTACGGAGAAATCGATGAAATAACGTCGAATTACCTCGAATGGTGGTAACCACCGATATAGTTTGTGTACTACTCAATGGGTACAGTTCACAGCATCTTGTGCGTCTAAAATAAGAACCATTAGAGCTATGCAACTCAAACTTTGGAACACGACTTTTTAAGGATGACCTTTCATGTTGAATAGAAAACTTCAAGTTGAAAATCGGAACATCTACCTTTAATATTTGAAAACAACGGAAAACTATCTCTTTCCCTCCGTGCAATGTTAAAAAATGTTAATGTCTTCAGAAGCCGTTCATGGTCTCCCATCATTGATTGATGAGGTGTGGGGAAGGGGAAATTGTTATTCATGATGTCCTATTCACAGCTATTAACAAAATAAACATCATTTCAAAATCAGGAGAACATAATCTGCACATAATGTCCACAACGTGTAACGCGTTCCAAGGACTTGTTTCCAAGATTGTAGTCCATTAAAGGTTAGAGGAACCACAATGGACCAATAACGATGATATCAGCATATAAACGATGCTGATGGTTTCGCTGCGATACAATGGATTTTAAAGAGTTCAAGTAACACATCCCAAATGAATTTTAAAAACTCTCCAAGCAAAAATCGCGCTATTCAAACGTGCCATCTTAAAGGGGCACGGAGAGATTGGCGATAATAATGAAATTTGAAGAAGAAAAAAAATAGTTTCAATAGATAATGTATAATAGAACATTAAAACGCAAGATTTCATGGGAAAAGGG
Source organism: Ophiura sarsii (assembly GCA_035610835.1). NCBI lineage: Eukaryota > Metazoa > Echinodermata > Ophiuroidea > Amphilepidida > Ophiuridae > Ophiura > Ophiura sarsii. Next base: position 11,309,953 of record CM069445.1, read on the forward strand.
TTGAAGTGATGGCGCTAGATAGACATTCTGGTTGAGCCATATGTGCCGAATTCTGCTGATACTGCGAATTAAGGTAAACGGTTTCAGATGGTAGTTAGTATATGCCTAAGTATTCCTTTGGTGCAAACAAAAATCGTATCTCTCAATTCCCCTTTAACAAGTGACACATATTGATCATCATTTCTTTTTAGAGTTTGAATCCGTTTTATATAGATGAGGACTAAATTAGAATAAAAATAAATTTCGAAAACGTTGTCACTATTTTCTGGATATATGAACTTATACGATGTGATTCAAGACACAGGGAAGTATAATAACCATTTGTGTCAATAATCAGATTACGATTTCAAATCACTGCCTTCCTCGTAAATGGAAGATATATAGTGGCGTAGCTATGTTTTTCATATCGGCAGTGGGGGGGGGGGGGGGGGGGGGGGGGGGGGGGGGGGGCAAAAATAAAAGTGAACCGACAGAGACTTTATCAACCAGAATGCCAACTTTTAGTAGGAGACCCAGACCTCAAATTGAGAGGTTGTCCCCTGACCACCTAACATACTCCCATTTTTATTATTTTCTGGTAGAGAATGGAAAACTATCCAAAATTTAAAATAAAGCTCCATGGAAAAACTCGTGACGTATGTTGTGGAAGCGACTAGTAGCGTATTCAAAACAACCGCTGCCTTAATATTGATGATAGGGGTTGGTACGTTTTTCTGTCATGACTGACAGTTCGTGACTTTGGTGATGACACGCCACTTCCGTCGGTCAGCAGCCAATCGATACATGACTGAAGTAGGATGCCCAACCAGAGTTTTTATTCTGTCAAACCATCTTGACCTTGGCCGGCCTGGTTGATGATGCTCTTTATAAATATTAGAGATTTTTGTTTGATGAATGGCAAAAGACACGGCCAATTAAGCAGGATTCCTCAACTTAATCTATTTAAAAGAAATCGTGTTTCGCATGATATCTATTTTTCTATTATAATGGACGTTATATTGCTTGCAATATACTCGTGATGGTAATAGCTACAACGATGCATTAACGAACTGGTCCACGTCCTTTTTCGGCAAAATCTGTTTTTATGCTTATTGAGTTACTCACAGGCGGAATTAAAAGACCCAGTTCGATGTCGAGTCGTATTGCCAATAATGAAGTTAAAACGTAGCCGGATGTGGTTGGAGTTTTTTCTTGTTTTTCTTGACCCTCGATTGTTTGCCGTATTTGTTGCTTATATGATTTTATTGGCACAAAATCGCGACCCGAAGGCCGAATTACATTGTACATGAAAGCAAGGAATACATATAAAACAAATAGCCAACTTACTGGGCAGGAACAGGCAGAATTATAAGGCTCAAGCCGATGTCGAATTGTATTGCAATTAAAGAAGCAAAACGTAAAAAACACTTAACAAACAACATAAAAAACCACCAATATCTTTACTTGTAACATAATAAAATAAACCCCTGTTAAATGTAATTATCATGATTATAGAACAACAGGATCCTTGTACGTTTTCAATAATCTATACACAAAACAATATCGTAAACAACAATATAATCCAATAGAACATACATAATTCTAATACCAGGAAGATCAATAAGAGAGACCATTTAGGACGATATTCTCAACCAGACATAAAAGGGACATTTTTAAAATTAAAGATACATTTTTAAAAATTTACTTCAGAATTCAAGATGAACATTAAAAATTGCCAAAATTGTTGTTTCTACTAACAAAAACATAGCAAAACTTGATTAAAACAATACCATCGCTATTAATTGAAAAAGGCCCTCTGTGCAAATATGATTCGCGTTATTTATCACGCGTACTGCAGGGGGATACTGTCTGACGTAAAATGCTAATCGACGTTTTGTTGTACACAGAGGGCTGATTTTTCTTAATCCTTATAGGTGTAACTTCATACATGTAATACAATTGTACAAACTAGGTATATATGTACTTGGTCTAAAACGTTGGTCTAGGAATTGCTATAGGCCTACTAATTTAAAATGGCATTCCGCGATCATGGTTATCCATATTGACATTTCATTAAATCAACCCAGGAATTATTATTATATATATAACCCGAAACTCAAACATCCACAACTAACCACTTATTAGACAACACCACAACAATTGGGAGATTTCTCCTTAGTCAAACAAGATAAGCTATACGTCTCTCTGTTGGGAGTTAAACATCTATCTGATTGAATCGTCAACCGTCTATGCATCAACCACACAAAATAGCTTTGACTCCATCACAGACTGCAGGACTGTTAAAATAAACTGCATAGGTACATGTAATTTACAAAGACTACAAACATGGCGGCCCCTACTTATGTCTAGAAAGACCTACATGTGTAAGTTTTTGCAATCACATGCTAATAGGGGAAATTTTTATTTTATTTTTTATATCCCACTCAGAATTCTTGAACACTATTTTAATAGAATTGAATACAAATCTGGAACGGGTTAGATATTCAAACGTGCATCAAAAAAATATTGCGCACGATTTGAAACGACCATTTGACCTTGATGCGTACATTGAACCAAAAACTGTTTATTGTTTCTATAAAGCGTTGTTAATCCTCCCAAAAATAAAAGTAATCGACTGAAAAATAAGCAAACTGCGGCACGTTTTGAAAAATGTCCGCGATTTTCGCCATTCCTATGGGATTTACACACAGTTAATTGGTTTTGCTAAAATGGTCATTATAACCACATCAATTATCAAAATGTTCCTGAAATATTTATTCTTTAACTCTAGGATCAGCAGTTAATCTTCTGGTAACAAAGTGTCAAATGAAAAGACAAATCTGAAAACCTGCATCAGTGACTGTTGATGCTGCATCACCATTTTTGATTCCCCCCTTATATAGCATATTGATCACAACGTTGTCACCCGCTCACAATTTTAAACACGCTCAAACAATTTCATAAACCCCAGCGCACCTCTGCGAACCCCGAACCGCTAACAAATGCAACGTATGCGCGGCCAAATATGGCACGAACGAAAGACAACTTACATGAACGTCACACCCATATTTCCAAATAGGCGGGCTCGCGTTAGCTCAACATACCCAACAGTGTGACAGTTAACAATATTGTGACTGAATCAAAATCACCTTTGTAAAGATAGGTACACACTGAAAATAAAGGCACATTATCTAGAGGTGATGTTAAATATTAGAATGGTTCAAACTTTCCATGCGGCTGGCGTCTGCAGACGACATTCCAAAATGTCACAAAATATTTCAAAAATGTAAACATTGTTTTTTTATTTTACTTTATTTAGAATCACAATGAGAAATGCATTGAAATAAGTACAAACATGCCTAGTATTGGTTCAGTAATACTTGAGATAGACCTTGAAAGCTGAAAAAGGTTTCTGAAAAATCTGTTGTGTATATTGTAAAACCAATAGCCGCGTGGAAAGTGTTAAGCCAGAGTCTTACCTGAAGAACAGACGGTGACAATTGCAGAAAATATTGCCCATAGAAATACCAGATGAGTCCATTCTGGCGTCAAACCCCTATTAAATTTGCTCGCCAAATTTCTCATTGTTGTCAAAGATAATTTCGACGTACAAATAATTTACATGCAGTTCGTCGCTTACGTTATGCCATACTTATTGTTGAAAGACTGCTTACTCGATGTCTTAAGATTAAAGTATATAGCCAGGTATGATAGCGTAATAACTATCATGCGCTACTCATTCTGGCGGAGTGATATTTCCTATAGAGCTGTATTAAAATAAAATAGTTCGTTTGAAGCTGAAATATAGTATGCGAACAAGTTCAACCTGTGAATAATAGAATCTTCATAGTTTTTTACATATTTTTCTAAAACTTATTATAATTAGAATTTTCATATGATGTTTTTTTCTTCTTCTTTCTCTGTCAAGAATGTCTGCCCAATACCGCGATCATTTGCACACATTTTCATCGAAATCTAATAACAGTAGGAACAGAACGATATTAAACACGCTCTGATCTCTGAATATTTTTTACCATTGGCCCTGAACTAGTAGGCGTTATCGACGCAGAAATTGTCCAGGTAAAATCGAAGCGTATCTTAACACTTTCCACGCGGCTATTAGTTTTACCATTACAGAAACCTTTCTCAACTTTCAAGGTCTACCTCAAGAATTAGAGAATCAACACTAGGTATGTTTGTACTTATTTCAATGCATTTCTCAATATTTAGACATTTTCGAAACATTTTAATTTTATGAAATTTGTGAATGTCGTCTGCAGACGCCTGCCACGTGGAAAGTAATAATAAATGAATATTAAGACTTTCACCAATCACCATGAGTTTTTACTATGCCATGTATGCGAAAATGTCAACATTCTACAGGCATGACAGGCTTTGACCCTATGCAATACATTTGTGAAATTAATGTCGTCAACATTTTTTTGTAATCATCCGTGGGACAAGAAATACTTTCTGTTGAATTTTTTTCTTAACAGGGATGCACTGGCACTGGAGTGAGTGCTACTGTGCATTATTTCTAACCTGAATAGTATGCTGGTACCCTGCACCCTGGTTCCCCGTGCTAAATCATCCATAGGTGCAGGTACAGGCAAATCCATTACGTGAGAGAATCGACTCTTCACCACATTATCGTTGTCGCTCTGTTATCACATACGGCAAATAACGATCAACACAAGTTGTAGTTGAGGTGACGCATCGAATACCGAATGCATTGTCGCGCTGCAATGGCTACGGCACAATGGGGGTGGGAGGGCGAGCTATACCATGCGTGTAAAGTCCGACGCTGTCGTGGGCGCAGACATGTATTTGACGCCAATCAGTGTATTTGTTATCGGTGCGTTTTAAGCGTGACGCTGGCATTGACCGAATTGATTTTTTACGTCATCTTATGCATATGCATTACTATTAGGCCAGCAAATCAATGTGATGACATGATTTGCGCGTACCTACATCTATGGATGAGTTGTACGGAGTACATTGATGCAGGGAACCAGCATACCTGAATAGTGGCTCACCCGCGATACTTGAACTGCTTCCATGTAAAGACCTAAATCATGTCCTATTAAATAAACATTTGCGTTGTCAGGGGGCCATGATGACTTCAAGGAATTAGCAAGATTATTATATTTGTGTACAAGGCATGTTCATAGTGCGAATCAGGTACCGATGATGACACGAATTGACTATGCATTTCTTGATTAATTTACGAGGGCGGATCAGTAAAAGGTTCAGTCACACAGAAGACAGCTCCCGACCCAACCTCTTCCCAACTACACAAGACCACCATTTTTTCAAAATCGGCTGAAATCTTGTTCAAACTTGCGCAATCTACATTTAGACCCCGACCAGGGATGAGTAGGGATGATTAGTATGCGATATTCCCCGCCTTCAACAAGACAAGAGATGCTGAATCGCCTACCAGTAGGCGACAGCATCATGAAATCAATAAGATCAAGCATGTTTAATCGGCGACGCCACTTGTTCAGTCCCCGATCAATCGCCGATCTTGACACGACGGCACAAGTTGTGACATGTTGCTGTCAAGACTGCAAGCCGATCTAATCTTCTGTAGTAGCCGATTTAACATGTGAAGTTGGCTTGCATTTTCTCTCCCGCTTAAAGCAGACTCAACTTAACCACAACCACTCATGATGTGCGCCAACTCATCGGCTACCGCTTCCAAACCGCTCATGTATCCATGCCGACCTTCCCGATTAAAAAAATCCCGCCACGATTTTTTTAGGATGCGAGAAAAAATCGTGGCGGTTTTGTCAAATTTGCCACGTGCTCCCGACCACACCAGACTGCAGAATAGTGCACAGGACAGTCCCAGACCTTGCCGAAACTTCACATGAAAAAAGAAAACTGTTCACGATTTTCGAATAATTGCCAATCGTGACCAGTCTTGAGCAGTCTGGAAGTGGTTTTCTAGCAAATAATCGGCTGTGTGACTGAACCTTAAGTTCTGTCACCAAAGGCAGCCCCGACTACACAAGACAGTAATGTCTTTATTGTGTTATGCCATCATTACATTCTTAGCTCCCTCTTAATATGTAAATTACGTAACATGTGAAATGGAGCCTTCCAAGACGGTATCATATAATGCTGCATCACGACAATGCAAGTCCTCACAAAGCTCGCCTCACCCAGACTTATACACCTTGATGAAATTTGTATCGATATGATGGCACATCCACCCTAATCATCCAACTTGGCTCCCTGTTACTTCTGGTTCTTTCCCAACAATCGAATTGTTTTTAATTTTGATCAGCCCTCGTATAGTTGCTTTGAACCGAATGTTATTGTTGTTATTTGCTCTTGTTGTGTTGGTATTTTATTCATTCCTCACAACACATATGAACACCAATAATTATTTAAAACACATCAATATTATATACACGTCTAGCCACCTTTCCTTTCATTATTATCTATTGTCTTTCTATTGTTGCATCAGCCCTTTATTTTGTAGGAAGAGGTCACCATTCTGGTTACGGTGTATGAACAGCCCGTTATCAAGCCAAGAGCCCATTATTAGACAAAGGATTTTGATAACGTCCTCTAGCTCACATAACGTCTTCTGCCCTGTAGTGACCTCTTCCAAAAATATTGAGCAGATGATCAACAAGAAGACAATAGTAACAAAGAAAAGATAAGTGGATTACCTACGAAGAAGGTTTTTTAAACTATCACCTATTGGATAAGATTAACACTTTTGAGTAAACATCTCATAAAAGATTTTAAGTAGGCCTAGCAACAGTGAACATGATCAATAGATTTTTAAACTATCACCTATCGGATAAGATTAACACTTCTGAGTAAACATCTCATAACATTATTTTAAGTAGGCCTAGCAACAGTGAACATGATCAATAGTTTTTCAATAGTTTTAAATCCTGATCCTGATCAAGTATGCATCAATGATTGAAATATAGAGACAATTATGAGTTTAAAACGGATAAATATCACACATAGTTGGCAATGGTATTTTATTGAATTTATATCGACATGCTTGCAATGAAATTTATTTATTTTAATGATAAGGTAGGCCTTATAATAATGCAATTATTACAATTTAGATCGGGATATACAATCAAGCCTTATTATTAATAGGATGTGCATAAATAGCACCAGAAACAAACTTTATAGTAGTGGATTTTTCATTACCAATTCTTCAATTTAGGGGGAAAATTGAAAATGGTGTATCCAAGGAGGGCACACATTCGGGGACATTAAATGGGGACTCAAGGAAGGGTTTTTTATTTGATTTTTGGAATTTTTTTAGTGTGCTTTGAAAATGTCCAAATTTGAAAAAATCACAAACAAAAAAATACTTTTTGCAAATGTTTAAACTTTACATCATAAATCAAGCGATTTGGGCATTTTTGGAAAGGAAATGGATAAGAGAATCCAAATTTGGCATCATTTTTAACCAAAAATTACAACAACAAAACCTTTTTGACCCAACATTTTTTAACAAAGCTAACAAAAAAAAATTGTTGTAGAAAATGTGTGTGATTTTCTCAAAAAATCAAAATGTTTGGTTAAAATTGATGCCAAATTTGGATTTTCTTATCCATTTCCTTTCCAAAAATGCCCAAATCGCTTGATTATGATGTAAAGTTTTAAAAATTTGGAAAAATCACTTTTGTGGCAATTTTTGGTCAAAATTTCAAAAAAATATTGGATTAGGTTAAAAAATGAGAACATTTTGGATTCTCTGATTCATTCCTTTCCAAAACTACTTTTATATACATTTGAGTCAGCATTCACAAAATTCAAAAAAGTGACTTTCTTGAGTCACCCCACCCTTTAAATGGGGTGTGGACCCTCAGCATAGCCTCCGTAATACTGCTGTAACTCCTCCATTATTCATTTAAAAAGGGTCCATTATGAACATGAAATTCACAATTTTGAAGAAGAAAAAATATAAAAACACGGTTTTTGACCCATTTTAGGTTTTGTCAAGATAAGTGCCAACAATTTGATTTTCATGATTTTGGAGGTAAACAAATCACATTTTCAAGACGTCAATTGGGAAACCGAACAGCAAATTAGTATATATAGGCCTAATATAAAATATATAAAAACACGGTTTTGACCCATTTTAGGTTTTGTCAAGATAAGTGCCAACAATTTGATTTTCATGATTTTGGAGGTAAACAAATCACATTTTCAAGACGTCAATTGGGGAACCGAACAGCAAATTAGTATAAAAACAGTGGCGGCGCCAGTAACACTGTTGGTGTTGTTGGGGGAGGGTCAATCAGGGGGTGGGGGTCAAACTGAAACGGGGGGCGAGAGGTTGGGCAAGAACAAATGTTGGGGCAAAATACATTTTTGAGTTCGCGCCCGTGAAATATCATTCATTAATGCAACAAGGCCTAAATTAACTGAATTTAAACTATTTCAACTAAATGTATGTAATTTTAATATAAAAAGTAAACATTTTCGATTGGTTGGGATCCAAATGCGTAGGGCTTGTTGGTGAGCTGACTGGGAGGGCAAAGAGGTTTTCCGTATGAATCTATACGCAACTGAGAAGACGCTGAAATCTAAAATATGTGTAATATAATAATGTAGTAGAATATGATACAAAATCATAGATAACTCACATTCTCTTATAGTTTTCTTGTCAAGTCCCATGAACATGTACTGTAAAAATAGGCATTTTCCAAGTATATCCAAACATTCAAATGCGTAGTCCTTATTATCGGCGATAGTTTACAAGACTTCATTTGATCTTGGTAATGAAGACACTCTCGGTTGCATGGATTTCGAAGATGGTATAACATTAGGATCATCAGACGAAGAACCAATGTGATGTTATCCTGATGAAAGTTGATGGCCTACTGATACACCTGACCGATCAGTTAAAAGAACTGCAGATTATGCTAATTCCTTTATATCGACTATTAAGTTTGTGTTGTACCACATTATATAACTAAAGTAGCTCATGGGTCAAATAATCTACTTGCTTAAGCCAGAGGACAAATCGTTTTATTGAACCAATTCTAATGTTTATATAATACCTTCTGCTGATAGTTTGTGTTCATCCTTGGAAGGTTCATCAGATATAGTCAACCATTGTAGATATTTAAAACGCTCACTCGTGCATTCAAGTATAACTCTTGATCAGACAAGCTTTTTTATTCCTCAACACGCTCCCTTGCACTCAGTAATATTGAATTAGTTATTGCAGTGTTTGTAACTAGTTCATGGATAGTTAACTTTAAGCTGGCTCTGAAGGTGATTGTATTATGTATAGTGCGTCATGGGGGCCTAAGCACCAGGCCAACTTTATTTGATAGCCTCTTGCAAAATTTAGCGATGTCAACATTATAACAAACGATTCCAAGATCCATTGCCCAATTTGTATTAGGTAAATTACGAATCATGATTTATCATCTTTATTTGTACAGATACGGTGTTTCGCCGTGTATGAAAGATAAACCCCTCATAGCAGACCATCAGCAATAATAATGGTCGCCGGCGCGCCCCTTTTGCAGTCTCGGCCTGCGGCCTCGCCTGCAAAAGAGGCTAGCCGGGCGCCCATTATTATTGCTGATGGTCTGCTATTCGTCCTTTATCTAATACATAAAATGTTAACATCGGAGTTACATTAGAATAAAACTTACATTTTACAATTTACATACAATAAGTCACATGAATCAAACTCATATAAAATAATTAAATGAAGAGCTCCCAAAAGGGAACAGCTCCCCTTTTTGTCGAAATTGAGTTAGGTGCAGAACATGAAAGAGAGTTACGAAATACATCTTTTAAACTTTGTTCTACATCTTTAGCATGTTCGGGTCAACATTTATGGCCCTCGGTAATTTCTGGAAATGTCCGGTAATTTCCGGAAGTTTCCGAAAATATGAATATAAAATGTGCCAAAATTGTCCAAATTTTCAGTTTTTTCAAGAAAAAACAAAATTTCATAATTTAAAAAGTTGAAGAGGTATTTGAATGCGGTTTTCTGTTTTCAATGTGATTTGATAATGTCTTTCAGGTGTACCTTAATTGAAAATACCGATTGTTTAGTAAAGTGGTTTTTGAAAATTGGTCGAAACATTTATATTCCAAAAGGCACTAAATCCACTCGTTTCCGAAAATAAAGAATGACATAGGAAATACAGTGAAAATTTAAAAAAAAAAGAAATCAAACCTGTTTTTAAGCTTACACGTATGGTATCTTTCATATGGAAGGAGTGCAACATCCTTAATTTTAAAAAAAACATTGCTTTTCTCCTATTTCACTTATATGGAGTTGATCCCTTTTGGAACATAGCTCTTCAAATATAAATTTTACTGACAAGTGACAATATGTATGTATTTGTACTAAATACATACATCACGATAAAATAACAAGGATTGTAGCACAAAGTATGAAGCAAGGAGTGACAAAATCATCTCCAGTGAAGTCGTCTCTTACATGACGAATATTGAATTCATTTTGGAAGAGAAAAAGAAGTTTAGGATGATTACCTTATCTCAACTTGCTAATACCTAGCTTAGCAATTGCAATGACATAGTGGACAAAGATATCGTCGCTGTTCTGACATACCGGCACATCACGAAAAACAGCGTTTTGAGAAAATCGTGTTTGAAAATTTTCCAATTTTTAAAGACTTGTTAGAGAGCATTTACATCAAATGTCACTATCATTGTCAAAGAACACTAATAGATATATACTTATATTTGTTATGAGCATTTTACAACAACAAATTGCAATTATTAATTAGGCCTAACTATGTCATAAAGTCATGTGCCGGTATGTCAGAAATAAGAAAACAAAACTCATATTCGTCCTACAGTGATATGCCAGTGATGTGCAGAATATTGTGATGTGCCGGTATGTCAGAATTGAAAATGAGGTTTTCATGCCGGTATTATGTTAAAACCCTGGCATATCACACTAATTAGTGCGATATCTCATTAAATAATTACCTTTTTCTCTCAATTTTTTTGGAGAATAAAGAGTTTCATTTGTAGATCATCAAATGCAACTTAACTCATTTTGCCCAAAATGGCACATGTGCCGGTATGTCAGAACAGCGACGATATTTTCATTACTGTATATTCTTAGCACAGCAGCTCATGGTATCCCGCTGTGAAGAAGAGATTCCAAGCATAATATCGAAATATTGGCCTACGTAACGTTGGTATGATCATTACTATGCTCTTGACATGCTTGATGATTATTGGTTTTCATAGCTCGCAGCCCAGCTGAGACCCGTACCGAATTTAATTAACAGACTTTATAATTACGTTAAGACTCATTTCAAAGAGTTCAATGAACATGATGAAACGATGACTAGATTCCATCATCATCTCCGAATTACAATGGCGTAGCGAATGGCTGCTGAAGAAGTATTTAGTTTTTATATGGAGTTGATTAACAGAGATTGTTAGCAACAAGCAGCATCAGGTCAGTCCCCCTCATGGCTAAATATAGTAACAGTGCCTTCTCTTGCCTGAAATAACCCCGTCGGTACACACGAGCTCCCGTCGGTACATTTCTGATTTTGACCATGCGATTTTTTTTCCGGTCGGTTTTGAGTATAACGTCACTCCTACTCCCCAACTATGTCGTGGCCCCCTGTTTCCAAAAGCTGGGTACGCCACTGGTTATAAGTTGTGGTATACAGCAGATTGGTTTATTAAGACGTCATATTTATGTTAGTCTATTTATGTGCTAGTCACAGGTTTGTTGGTTATACCCAGTTTATTATCAACACTGTTTTTAATAGTGGTATACTGCTGTCCAATCAAATGTTTTACGGTAAGCAGTAAAAGCATGGCCTGTTGCAGTCTAGTAAAAAATTGTAGTCTATATTCAATGTTTTATTTATAAGGGACACTCATCATGATATACTCACATACAGGGACTAGGGACACTCATCGTGAGACACCCGCATTCTATTCTAGGGACACTCACTATGAGACACCCGCATTCTATTCTAGGGACACTCACTATGAGACACCCGCGGAATCTCCCAAACTGGTTAATCGCTTGGATTTTTCCTAAATTGTTTGATTTTCCGCAAAACTAGTGATTCACTGACTGGGCATTTTTCAATGAAATTGGCTATTTGAAATACTGATATTTGTATACTCTTTATTCAATTGCCTCTCCTTACTTTTTCCTCTTATACTACATATATCAAATTACACAGGGATTAAAGTTATTGTCTTTTTTATCATACTTACTTGAAAGAAATTGGGATTTACCTGCTTCTGGTGTCATTTAATGCAATCTTCTTACCACATGTTTCATACAAACAATTCAAATTTACCGCCAAATAACTGATTTAGCAGTGTCCCAAGTATACTTACTTTGAGACAATGCTATGACGTCATAGTTCACACTATGAAATCCAAAACTGTATTGTTTGAATGACAAAGGTTCATTTCTTTTTATTTATTTATTTCAAGATACTTATAAAGCGTATTTCCCATGGACCAATGCGCTGTACATTATAACACAATCTAAAATACAATATAGTTACAGCATGCAACAAAATAATGACACATGATAAAATACATGACCTACTTATTACATCAGCAATTATGATAAAAACAGATATATAAATATACAATTAAGATATACTTTGATCACAATATACCTCAATAGAATCACGCATGCATCCCATACCATGATCACTTTCATAACTTACTGACTGACCCTCGTATGTGATAAGGTATCTAATGCGAGTTATTCGTATCCGGATCATGCTTATACTATAGGGAGGTGCTTATACCATTTTGCCAGTCTGTTTGGGAAATATGATGTTTGTTTTTTCTGGCGACGTATCCCTTGATGTTAGCCCAAATAATTCATCCGGGTTTTTTTTCTTGTTTAAAAGTGGCCAAAGTGGGATTTGCACTCTTGTTACTAAATTGATCATATCTCGGTAGTTCGGACTTGAAATTCAATGGGATAAAGTGTATTTGATAGAAGACTAACAGGGTTTACCAACGGTCTGTTTTTGAAAAACAAAATGACATGGGATGTATTTTTAATTAATTTTCTAACTCATGGGACACTTTTTTGACACACACTGTAGTATAGTTGAGCGATACCCCTTTCGCAGGGATAGAAAGGCAACCACTGGCGGCATTGCTGTCTACTGTTTAGAAGGGATTGCCATACATCACGACCCAGGGCAAGATCCAAAAGACTATGAACTCATCTGGTTCACAGTAGCTCTTAAATCTCAAAAGTTACTGATTGCTGCTGTTTATAGATCTCCTAGTGATAACAGTGATGTCATCGACTACCTGGACCTCAACACTCTTCAAAAAATGAGCACACTTGGAGCTAATTCAGTCATGCTTGTCGGTGACTTCAACGTCCACCATACAGACTGGCTAGGAAGTCGTACTACTGACGCAGCTGGACGCCGCACACTACAATTAGCTAACTCTATGGGATTACAACAGATCGTCAAAGAACCCACTCGATTGGATCAAATCTTGGACCTTGTAATGACTGACCTGGCAGCAACTTCAACCACTTCTGCTAGACTAGGTACTTCAGACCACAACCCTGTGTTAGTGTTCTTAGATGTGCCAGTATACAGGGACAAACCACACAGGAGGAAAGTCTGGAGATATTACAAGGCTGATTACTGGGGAATGAGAGGTCACCTTGCTTCCACAAACTGGTCAAGTGTATTTCAGAAGAAAGATCCTGAAACTGCTTGCTCCAACGTCACTGATATCATCTGTAATACTATGGACTTGTTTATACCTAGTAAAACAGTTACCAAGAGGACTGGAGACAAGATTTGGTTCAACGACAAATGCCGTAGAGAATCTAGGAAGAAGCGCCGCCTCTTTAAGAAAGCCAAAAAAGACCAAACTGAAGCTAGCAAGGCAAAGTTCGCTGAAGCTAGACATTCCTACAACCAAGCGGAGAAGCAAGCCAGGAGTAGCTACAATACTAAACTGAGACAAGGCCTAGCAGATAAATCGCGCAAGAAATGGTGGAGAATCATCAACACCCTGTCCGGAAGAACAGCTCGTTCCGAGATCCCAGTGATTGAACATCAAAATGTCACCCATATTACAGCAAGGGACAAGGCAGAAGCTTTTTGTCAGACATTTGCAGACAAATGTAGACTCCAAGGTGCTGAAGACCAGGCCTCAAATGTCCATCCTTCAACAACCAAATCATTTGACAAAATAGTTTTTAAGCCCAAGGATGTTCGAAAACTATTACAACATCTCAATCCAGATAAAGCTACTGGACCAGACCTGATTCCAACCAAGGTACTCAAAGAATGCTCTGCTGAACTTGCCAGTCCACTCTGCAGGCTTTTTGATATTTGCTTCACTCATGGTGTGTTTCCTAACCAATGGAAAACAGCATCTGTCACTCCAATCCACAAGAGAGGTTCGAAGGCTGACCCAACAAAGTACCGCCCTGCTAAGCAATATCAGCAAGATCATGGAAGCTGTTGTGCAGAAACAACTTCAACGCTTTATTCTCAGCAATGATCTGATTTCCAGCAGACAGTTTGGATTTAGAGAAGGCCACAGTACAGCTGATCTCCTCAACATTTTGTCACAGAAATGGAACAACTCCCTAGACCAAAGTGACGAAGTTTGTGTCATTGCCCTTGACATAAAAGGAGCTTTCGACAAAGCATGGTACAATGGACACAATGGACTCTGCTCAAAACTGATGTCAAAGGTTGTTACCAGAAGACTGCTTTCATGGATACACGTACTACTTATCCGATAGATCTATCAATGTCGTCATGTTGGGACAAGCATCCAACACTGCACCCATAAATGCTTCTGTTCCACAAGGATCTATCCTTGGTCCACTACTGTTTTCTGTCTTCATTGACGACCTTGTGGATGTCTGTGACAACGAGCTCTATCTGTACGCTGACGATTCAACACTTTTCGCACCCATTAAGTCTTCAACCAGCTCCAATGCAGTAGCTGCTAGCCTTAACAGTGATTTAAGCGTGGGCTGATAAATGGAAAGTGACCTTTGAGCCTACCAAGTGCAAGACCATGGTAATCTCTAGGAAGAGAACCCCATCCCAACTTGAACTCTACTTTGGTGACTGCAAGCTACCATCTGCAGACAAACTGGAAATCCTGGGTGTTACCATTGATAGCAAGCTGACTTGGTCCAAACACATCTCGGCTGTCTCAACCAGGGCTGGCCAGAAGATTGGCGCTCTTCGCAAGGTTGCAAATAAATTGACGGCATTGGGCAGATCTACTGTGTACAAATCACAAGTCCGTAGTGTAATGGAGTATGTTTCACTAGGCTGATCTAGCGCTTCACCTACTATCCTAAGCCAGCTTGACAACATCCAAAGGAAGGCACTCAAGATCATTGGAGCTCATGACGCTACTGGTCTATCGCATCTCAGCATCACAAGCCTACTTCACCGGCGACAGGTAGCAGCAGCCACTGTCTTGTACAAAATGCACACCAACCACTGCCCACAATATTTAGCAGCACTGCTCCCCACACCATATGTTCATCGTCGTGCTACGCGTTCAAGTGTTGCGATGCCAGATCATGCCCTTTCACTGCCGCCTGCCAGAACTTGCTGCTTAGACAGAAGTTTCATCCATACAGCTGTTCCACTGTGGAACAGTCTTCCAGTCAATGTTGTTGGCAACATCCAAGAGGAAGGACTACAATCTTTTAAATGTCGTGTTAACAGACACTTTCTCTCCAACTCTTCAGAGTATGTTGGCTAAGCTCTCATGATGTATCAATGACCTCCAGATATTATTTTCTTATTTTTTGATGTTATTCTCTATGTTTGGGTGTTTATCCTATTTCTGTCCCACGCCACTTTCATTGGCTTTTTTACTAGCCCAATTGTGTTTACTTGTATTTTTGATTATTTTCTGAGTTGCAGTGAACCAATTGATTGACCCATCAGAGCTCTCTGTTGAGAGTTACCCGTTTGATTTGTAATCACTCAGTTCATTAACTTTGTTAATGTCTGTTGGGCTATTGTTCACATTTGCTCTTTATATACAAAAAAAAAAGAATTGCAATAAAAGTCGTCTAGTTTTCGATATACCCATCATTTTAAAACATCACCTCGTCGTTTTAATACGAGAGTCTATGTATATGGAGGCCGTACTATGGTTCCGGGGGGAGGGGGGGGGGGGGGGGGGGGGGGCTCATTTCACACCGATTAGGACCGCAACTATTTATTACACGTGATAACCGGTATGAAAAAAATCAACGCACTAAACTTATTTTTCTTTGTGCAAAATGTGTTTATTGCTTGGTTTAAAACGTACATTATTTAGTAGCTGCTATTAGAAATTACATGCGGTAGATTGATTTGATTGAATCAAGCATAACGGTTTCAATTTTTATTTGAAAACACTATCCCAGACAACATACATAAATTGGCCCAATATTTGTTTCCCATTGGCAATGGCATTGACCCTATCTTGTTCGCGCATATTGGAGCAATATTGGATTGCCATTGGCATTCTTCAATTGGCATCATGTTGGCAGCCTATATTGGTCCAATATGGGCACAATATATCAGGGGCGGAAAATGACACCATTGATTTGATATATAAATTCTGACGTGGTCTAAAAATTGCGGCCGCTGTAAAAAGTTATCGCTTCTCAGCCTTTTATCTAGGATCATGTGCCTGTCTAGGCTTGTCCCTTAAAGGTTTTCCCCTTGGCATGGGCTTGGCCTGGGCTTGCCCTTTGCCATGGTTGGTCCTGGCCACGGGTTGACCCGGAATCGGCCCACTCCTCTTTGGGGTAAATAAACAATATAACGATAGAATTCTTCTTACCAAACATACATACATCGTCGACCAAGTCGACAAGATTTGGCCAAAGTTGCCCCAATATTTGCCAATGTCAATATTGAGCCAAGCTTTGGCCCATGAGCAAATAATATCGGTTCAAAATTGTAAGCCCATATTGGACAATGAAACATCAATATTGGGCTAATCTTGGTCCACCATTGTAATCTGGGTAGTGGGAGTGAACTCAAGTGCCATGTTGGTAAATTGAGTTACGGTATTAAAGCTAATTTTTAAAAATCCAGATTGTTTTGTTGCTTTATCCCCCTTCAAGCGAGGGATCAGATTAATGCCAAATTGGTCCAATTCCTAAAAACAATAATATCAAATTACTCATTTGGTCATTACAAAACTATACGGACACATTATTGCTTCTTAACTTCAAACATCATAAATGTTATTCAGTGAAAAAATGTAACTGGTCATTCAAGATTTGAACCAGGGAACTACGGATCAGAAGACCGGCGCTCTACCAACTGAGCTAATGAGTCCGATAGGGAAGAAAGGTGATAATATCATCTATAGGCCTATTAGTTCAATCCTCTCCTCTAATACCTATGTTTTCGGAAATTAATCATTATTATAAATGTAAAAAGGTAAACTCATCATGTGGCTGAATCGATATGAGCAATGTCTTGCTAGACGTCCCGTAACTGATGTGCGCATGCTCATAACAATCAAAATGTATTGTAGTACACGGTTTATTCCGTACGGGACGTCTCGCAAGATATAGCCTCTCGATATGAATGCATTGGTTCTTCTTGACTCCACACATCATAAATCGTCAGTGTAACCATCCAGGATTTGAATATAGTTTCGGATCACTCGACCGGCGCTGTACCAATGAGGGGATATGATGTTCATGGTATGGGGTGACTTCCTTATAAATATACTTTGTTTAATAAAAAATAGATTTACGGAAATGGTGCATCAAATAGGTCCTCTTAATATGAGCATTTGAAATAGGCATATGTCGAGGGCTCAAAACCACAAGGCCTTATCTCCATTTTGACCATTTTGAGAAAAAGGCTATTGAAGATTTTTAAACACATTGGGGAGATGGAGATAAGGTCTTGTGATACTGGCTATAACTTTGAAAGGGGTTGTGTTATGGAGATAATTGGCTGTGTTACCGGAAAGAGAATTTCTTTTTGCAAATATTGATACCAAAATCCAAATTTTTGAAAAAATGGAGATGAGGCCTTGTGTTTCTGAGCCCTCGATGTGTACTCTTGCAACTTATTATGATATTCAATTTTGAACGAAAATGCATTTTTCAATATGACACATAGGCCTACCTATGGTGAAAGAAGAGCTTAAGTGTACGATATCGCTTCTCGAGTATAACGAATCAAATAATTGGGAGTAATTCTGTTATACCCTTCATAGGGGTATTCATAGTGCATGATTTTTTAAGAACGACGCATACAATCGATGTTGGTGTGTAGGGTATAACAGAATTATGGCAATAATTGACACAAAGTGTTTATAATATTTTACTATATATTTTAATCGGCGGTTACAAAATGTAATCGTCCAACACCCCCCCCCCCCCCCCCCCCCCCCCCCACCACACCAAGAAAACCCACATCTGTTATCTTGACACTTGAGCTCTTCTTCCACTTACAATTAAATACTTCATTCCTTATATCAAATCTAATTTCAAGTATATAAATGTGACAAAGATGTTTCACAGACAAGCTAAGATGTGTGTGACTAGTTTGAATTTACCGTTAAATAAAGCATCCATTGTCCGTGTCAATTGTAAAAGTAATATCACTTTCTAAAACCTGTAGCTTCAGTTATAATCGCGGTATTTGAAGCAACTTGACACGTGGTCATAGGACGATTTCATTGTCTTGAGAAAGCAAAGTTGACTTGAGGAACTGTTTGTTTTAAATACTTATAAATGTTATACAATTCAATAAAGCCGAGAAAGGCGTTGCATAGCAATGAATAGCAATGAATAGGTATCAAGGCATATCTTAAGCAAGGTGCGTGGCATGTCAAGCCGTGGCGTAGCAAAGTGTGACATGCAGGTTGTCCCAGAAAACCTGCAACCTACTTTGACAGAGCTCTAGTTTGACTTTTACGCCCTGGATTTTAATCCGGTTTTCTGGGATACCATGTATAAAGGTGTGGCGTAAGTAAGAGTGGCGTATAAACGCATGGCCTAGCTAAGTGTGACATATCGAGGAGTGGCGTAGCAGGGCATGACATATCAAGGAGTGACGTAGTAAAGTGTAAAATGTGAAGGCGTGGCGTAGCAGGGTGACATGTCAAACAGTGGCGTAGCAAAGCATGAGCAAAGTGTGACATATGAAGGCGTGGCGTAGTATAGCTATGAGTGACAAATAAAAGGCGTGGCGTAGCTAAGTGTTACATTTCGAGGAGAAATGTAGCAGGGCGTGACATATGAAGGCGTGGCGTAGCAAAAAAGTGACATATTAAGGCGTGAGTATCTTAGCAAAGAATTACATTAATGCTTAGCAGAATGACACATCAAAGGTAGTAAAGTGTAATATATGTAGTAAAGTGCAATATATCATGGCGTGGCGTAGCAGGGCGTGACATGTCAAAACTTGGCGTAGCAAGACGTGATATATCACGGCGCGGTGTAACAAAATGCGACATGTCGATGCGTGGCGTAGCAATCGTGACATATCAAGACGTGGCGTAGCAAATAGTGACATCATATCAAGGCGCGGCGTAGCAACGTGTGACATATCAAGTCGTAGTGTAGTAAAGAGTGACATTTCTAGGCATGTAGCAAATTGTGACATCAAGGTGTGGCGTAGCAAAGTCGGACATATATGAAGGCGTGGCGTAGCAGTCGTGAAATATGAAAGCGTAGCGTAGTAAAATGTGACAAATCAAGGCATGGCGTAACAAAGGGCGACATATCAAGGCGTTGCGTAGCAATCGTGACATACCAAGCGTGACGTAGCAAAGTGCAACATATCAAATATAACATAAGAAACATGTTACATAACAAATATAAATTAACAATTAAAGGCAGCTTACATTTGGTAAGTTATGATACAGATACACTACCAACCGAAAGTATTTGGACATTTTGTTATGATGTCAATCACTTATTAATTATCACCGGACTTTAATCTCTAATTTATATTTATATTCAATATTGATAATTCAGTTATCCTTAAAAAATAAATTGGGTAGGGTCATTTAACTTTTACTTTTAACACCATGACTTTCATATAATATGCAGATGCAATAAACGGTTTTACACGACGGTGTATGTCCATGGCCACAAAGAAAGAAAAAATAGGATGTGTAATAGTAATTATAATTACGCTCATTTTTTCCTATCCATTTTGGAGCTTTCGTTATCAAATTATGGCAAATCTATTCAGCTTTGGCCACTTTTATATACAAAGAACTCTTTATAATCGTCAGTCAGTGTGTACATGTAGTTGAACATAATAATACAATCAATAATAATATACTTACTAAATATTGATAGTTAGTTCAATTTGAGCAGAATACATAATATGTTCATCCATATTATCCATGACAATTAAACCACAGAAAATATTAATATTATATGTATTTTAAACAATACATTGATGTATCCAATAGATCAGAAATGGAAACTCCAAAGCAGGGTTTTTTATTTTTAAATTCGATTCCTGTTCAAAAGTGATTCCAAAGTTGATAGAGGACTAATAGTGCTTTTAAAAAAACCATGGATTTACTCTTTTGTTGTCCCTTATAATAGGACACTTTTTAACACGCACTGTATTATATCGTCATAATTGAGTATTCTTTTGCAAGCTAGACTCTCTTTAATAAAATAAAAACATTTTAGAGGATATACAAAACGGTATTAAAATATTGCTATAAATTATTTCATTAAAAATGACAACGAGAGTCTTTCATAATCTAGGGTATTAAAAGTTTAACAAAGCAGTTGAAAGGGTTCCTCGTGATTTTTCTCAATTTATATAGCATGCTTTTGGTTGATAGCGTATGATCACTGTTCAATGTGCTGGCGAAGTCACAAACAGACAGTTC
Organism: Ophiura sarsii; assembly: GCA_035610835.1. Classification (NCBI taxonomy): domain Eukaryota; kingdom Metazoa; phylum Echinodermata; class Ophiuroidea; order Amphilepidida; family Ophiuridae; genus Ophiura; species Ophiura sarsii. The sequence goes on from CM069445.1 coordinate 11,330,818, forward strand.
TACATATCCTCAATCAATATGTACGTAATTACACATCAATAGAGATGCAAGAACATGAATACAAAATTGACAACACATTATCTAAAACACCTTAAATAAACCTTTGTAAAATTGATATAGCTAATATAAAATTGACATACACTTTCTTTTCTTTCTTTTTTATATCGCCTGATGTTACTGAAAGTAATGTAAATACTAGACACTTAACAACAAAATATGATTATGACATAAACACATTATGCCTTATTCCATATAGGATCAGCATTTGTAGTCAAACATGGGTAGAATGATCTCTTTGTACCTTGGCAAATTGCAAACATTAACAATGTACACAATGGTTGTATTATGATAACAAGGACGAATGGGTTACCGAAATTTGAAATGAATCTTACTCTCATTCACATGATACATTTTAAGCTATTTATGTTTCAATAAGAAAACGCCAAAATGATTATCTTAAAACAACGGCTGGCGTAGTACACAATGAAATATAAGACACATCGAACACTAATAAATACAACATTTATGAAAATATGATATGGTACAATGGAGCTGCAAAGAATACACGTAAATAAATCCACTTGTGGACGTGTCTCGAGCTCAAGTTTAAAAAAATACTACACAGAAAAAAATAAGTGAGTCATTATCGTAAAATGAGTCACTACACGGACAAAATGACTCATTTTGAGCCATAGTGTGTCTCTACACGGACAAAATGACTCATTTTTCGATGATGACTCACTTTTTTCTTTCTGTGTACCATGTAAATCACAACGTCATCAATATCAAAGGCATGCAGTTTGATGAGAGAAGCAAACACCTCGTTAAATATATACATTTATACAGAAGTAACAGCATGATTATCTGGATTGAAAACCAGGGTTTTGTTTAAATTGTTTACACATTTCTTTACAGGTATTTGCTTGCACAAAGGTGATCAAATTGTACGAGCAAACAAAACTCCCACGTCTAAAACGCAAATGTTAGATCTTTTGCGCATGATGATGAATATGGACTGTTCCGATATTATTGCTAATAAATACTCCACATTATCTGTGATACATAAAACAAGTGTGAGAACAAAGTTATCAATCCACGTCCAATTCTGTGAATATGATCACTGTTCATTGTTCATCATTTTAAATGAATCTTACTCATACATGTTAAGCCGTTTATGTTTCAATAAAAAAAAAACGCCGAAGGAGTGTCTCAGAACAACACCTGGCGTAGTACAATATTAAATCCAAGACACTTAAAGGGCATTGAGAGATTTGTCAGGAAATCAGGTTTTATTGCACCAGAGATATACTTAAGCATAATTATACTAACTACTATCTGAAACGGTTTACTAGTTTAATTAGCAGTATATCATGTAATATTTCACAATTTGTTATCTACATCGAAATTAACTGCAGAGAATTCGGCACATATGGCTTCACTAGAATGTATATCTAGCGCCACCACTTCAACCCTTTTCCCATGAAATATTACGTTTCTGGGTTCTATTATACCTTAGCTCTTGACACTTTTTACTTTTTTTAAAACTTCATTTTTATCGCCAATCTCTCCGTGCCCCTTTAAATACAATGTTGATGTAAATCTGATATGGTCTAACGGAGCTGCAGAGAGTATACGTAAATAAATATACGTGTGTTCCAAAACCAAGTACAAAACACTACCATATAAATCATAACTTCATCAATTTTAAAGTTTGATAAGAGAAACAAACGCCTCATAAAATATGTACATAATATATAAATACATGATAAATCTGGAATAAAAACAGGGTTTCAGCGCATTTTCTGCGCAGACATGCATGGTCAAAAGTGATCAAAATGTATCAACAAATGAAACTTCCACGCCTGTAATGCCACAGTCAACACTTTTAAGCCAGATAGTTTATCGACTATACTATTAATTATTGCTTATAACAATATCCACATTATCTACACACTCACGTATATCAGATGTGAAATAATCGTTATCAATCCACGTTCCTTCGGTAAAAGGTTTTATACGCCTTTACACGAATAAAGCCGATATTATTGCTAATAAATACTCTACATTATCTGTGATACATAAAACAAGTGTGAGAACAAACTTATCAATCCACGTCCAATTCTGTGAATATGATCACTGTTCATTGTTCATCATTTAAAATGAATCTTACTCATACATAAAGCTGCTTATGTTTCAATAAAAAAAACGCCGAAGGAGTGTCTCAGAACAACACCTGGCGTAGTACAATATTAAATCCAAGACACTTAAAGGGCATTGAGAGATTTGTCAGGAAATCAGGTTTTATTGCACCAGAGATATACTTAAGCATAATTATACTAACTACTATCTGAAACGGTTTACCTTAATTAGCAGTATATCATGTAATATTTCACAATTTGTTATCTACATCGAAATTAACTGCAGAGAATTCGGCACATATGGCTTCACTAGAATGTATATCTAGCGCCACCACTTCAACCCTTTTCCCATGAAATATTACGTTTCTGGGTTCTATTGTACCTTATCTTTTTACCGTATCTTTAACTTTTTACTTTTTTTAAAACTTCATTTTTATCGCCAATCTCTCCGTGTCCCTTTAAATACAATGTTGATGTAAATCTGATATGGTCTAATGGAGCTGCAAAGAGTATACGTAAATAAATATACGTGTGTTCCAAAACCAAGTACAAAACACTACCATATAAATCATAACTTCATCCATTTTAAAGTTTGATAAGAGAAGCAAACGCCTCATAAAATATGTATATACATAATATATAAATACATGATAAATCTGGAATAAAAACAGGGTTTCAGCGCATTTTCTGCGCAGACATGCATTCTCAAAAGTGATCAAAATGTATCAGCAAATGAAACTTCCACGTCTGGAATGCAACAGTCAACCCTGTAAGCCAGATAATTTATCGACTATACTCTTAATTATTGCTTATAATAATATCCACATTATCTACATAATTACGTAAATCAGGTGTGGAATAAACGTTATCAATCCACGTTCCTTCAGTAAAAGGTTTTATACGCTTTTTACACTAATAAAGCCCTTCAAACAATGCCTGTAGGATGCAGTGGTACTTCAAGCTTCAAACCATATTTACATACATGATAACGAGATTTGTTCAACTACATCATGGGTTTAAGCACCCTCACACAAAGATACGGTGCTACATAAACTACTAAATTATATTCAGGTGTAATAATCCTGCCCTGGATATCAATAACAACATCAATTGTATTTTCAATTGTATACAGGTGTAATAATCCTGACATGGATATCAATTATAACATCAATTGTATTTTAAATTAGTCTATATACAGGTGTAGTAATCCTGACATGGATATCAATTATAACATTAATTGTATTTTCCATTGTATACAGGTGTAATGATCCTGACATGGATATCAATTATAACATCAATTGTATTTTCCATTGTATACAGGTGTAATAATCCTGACATGGATATCAATTATAACATCAATTGTATTTTCCATTGTATACAGGTGTAATAATCCTGACATGGATATCAATTACAACATCACTTGTATTTTCCATTGTATACAGGTGTAATAATCCTGACATGGATATCAATTATAACATTAATTGTATTTTCCATTGTATACAGGTGTAACAATCCTGACATGGATATCAATTATAACATCAATTGTATTTTCCATTGTATACAGGTGTAATAATCCTGACATGGATATCAATTATAACATTAATTGTATTTTCCATTGTATACAGGTGTAATGATCCTGACATGGATATCAATTATAACATCAATTGTATTTTCCATTGTATACAGGTGTAATGATCCTGACATGGATATCAATTATAACATCAATTGTATTTTCCATTGTATACAGGTGTAATGATCCTGACATGGATATCAATTATAACATCAATTGTATTTTCCATTGTATACATGTGTAATAATCGTGACATGGATATCAATTATAACATCAATTGTATTTTCCATTGTATACAGGTGTTTTGAACAAAATACTTGTCTCAAAATGATGTTTGGCGAAACCAGCGGTACTAGCAGGTATTGCATCCAAAAGCCGGGTGGTGAGAATCCCGGGTTTTGGACAGTCACTAACTGGGCAAAACCCGGGTTTTGCGCAACAACACTCAGGACAGTGCCACTCAACTTGCTGATCTGAAGCTGATGTTCTATTGTTGGTGGCGCTGTTTGTATCGTCTGCCATAGAAATCAGGGTAGAAATCCTATTTTTACGGGTAAGCCCCGTAAGCAGTAAGGGCTTTCTATGTCGTCTGTTTAAGTTATATTCGAATCAGTAATTGAAGTTTACAGGGAATTGTTCGGAAAATTCCCCACGGGGCCTGGTTTTTAGTTTATGATACCGCATAATGGAGGATATACACAATGCGTTCCGCATAGACGATACATGCAAAGTAGGAGGGATCACCAATCGCGATCGGCTCTTGAGCCTCCCATACGTCCATGCATGGACTTATAAGTCCATGGTCCATGACATGCCCTTGACATTTATAGAGAGTCCTGTGAAAAGCTGTTTTTGAACCCATTAGTGGTGCGATTTGGTGTGTACTTTTGACCATATTTGATTGAAAAGCAATCACTTTATTTCATTTTGCCTGTTGCCATCACTACACTATATGAAAAATCAGGAGGGATGATCACATTGACCACCCCCACCCCAGGTCAAAGGGGAGGGGGAGGGATCCCTTTACCGGGATATCCGCCCTACATGTATTAGGGACTCCCTTCCCCCTGCCTCTCTTGTCTTATATTACAAATAGTTCCCCTGATCTTCACTACAACAATAGCTTTACGATTTACAGGACAGAGGACCCCTTCTCTAACAATTAGGGACGCACCATTACATTTTCAGGGGGGGGGGGGGGGGTAGGAAGTTGGGTTCCGGGGGGTGATTTAAAAAAAAATGTATTCATTCATATTGAGTTGGGTGGGGTAGATTTTTTCTTTTTTAACTCATCAGGGGGGGGGGGGGGGGGGGTTGTTGGCCTGCATAGAGAGGGATTTGTTTTCCGAAAAATTCCTACCCCCCCCCCCCCCCCCCTGAAAATCTAATGGTGCGTCCCTTAGATAGGCGAAGTACAGGGACTCCCTCTTATTCTTACAATGAATGACAGGGGACTCTTATTACGATTGTTGAACGAATATACAGACTCTCCTATTTTTTTTACAAAATACTAACCCGGCCCCGATACTAACCCCCTCTCAAGTCATAATGTACATTTAGGCCTACAATTGCAATAGTTGTACGAATACAGGGACCTCCCCTGTCGAATTATTACAACAATACTTACACTAGGAGTCTCTTTTTATACAATAGTTGTGCGAATCTCCGCCCTAATTCGTACAACACTTGAGTTGTACTTGTACGAATTTACAGCGATACCGCGACGAATACTCTTGTACCACAACTTCTACAGAGGGCGCTCACAACATATACTGTTAGACCCTGGAATACTCTATATATACGCTTTGTCCCACCCTAAATATAATTATCCTTGCTCAATGACAGTTCTAACGTAGTTCTAACGTATGGTTGATGTTATCTCATTATTTCGTAATTTAAAATAAGAAATATATATCATACTGACTATGATTCTGACTATACAAAGTCATACAAAGTAATACATATGACTAAAATATTATAATAATATTTTAATTAACCACTTCGGTGATTTATAATTAATTTTATAAACTATTTTACCCAGCTATTTAGTGCATGGTTTCCGACTCTCGGATATCCATGATGGCCGCCGTTTAATTCAGTGTGTGTGTGAGACAGTTCCTACTAATTACGACCCAGTTTATGCGATGCCTATGCAATTTGCTTCTATCTCGAATCGGTCAAAGAAAGGGCTCACAATAATGTCCATCAACTGGACAACCCGCTGTTTACACAATATGCGAAAGAAACGTTTTCTGAACCTGAAGAAGAACACTCGCGACAGGTACTGTAACACAGTAAAGTGTATGTACTAGTATTACATGTAGCAAGTGTAGTAAGTGTAGCTTCGCTATGCAGTATACTTTAGTACATGTAGTAGTAAAGCCACTACTAGTATTGGGTCTAGGTAAAATAATGGAGACATATTCACGCGGGCCTTCTATAAGAGGCGAGCTGCATTCATTTGTACAGCAAATTGTTTCACTCTATCGACAAGCGATTGGTCCCCGCCAGTGGTGTAACAGCCGGGGGGGGGGGGGGCACAGTGCCCCCCTGAAGGTGCTCAGCAGGAAATTCAAACCTACCCACCAGGAAAAATGGGGGGAAGGGAAAAGAGGAAAAGAAGGGGGAAAGGGAAAGAAAAGAGAGAGAAAGGAAAAAGGGAGGAAAAAGGAAAAGGAGAAGAAAGGGGAAAGAAAGAAAAGAAGAAAGGGAAAGAAAGAAAATTTCGCAGTACAAAAAGGCACATAAGTCAACAAATTGTTGACTGTTGTGCTTTTTGTACTGCGACATTTTGTGACCGTGCAAAATTGTGTGACCGTGTGAAATTTTGTGACCGTGCAAAATTTTGTGACCGTGTGAAATTTTGTGACCGATTACATGTACATGGATTATGAGATAGATCAGTAATTGACTTCAAACCGATTGACTTACATTAGCCTAATATTAATCACTTGAGTACCCTGGACCGCGCTGACTTCGCGTTCGACAACCATTACGATCATGATGGAATCGATCGATGTTTGGGGTAAATTGTTTGAGCACGTGTTCCCACAAGGCAAGGGTTGTGTGTGTTGAAAATACCGGGGAAAATACCGTAACAACGTAACATGTTGGATTTTATAAACGGTAATGGATTATCACTTAAATATTTCTATTATAAAAATCACCATAGATCTGGTGGTTTACTGTACTAAGTACTAATAAAATCATACATGAAAAGAAAAGAAAAAAATTCCGTTAAAGGTAGATGTTCCGATTTTCAACTTGAAGTTTTCTATTCTACGAAATGAAAGGTCATCCTTAAAAAAGTTGTGTTCCAAAGTTTGAGTTGCATAGCTCTAATCTAATGATTCTTATTTTAGACGCACAAGATGCTGTGAACTGTACCCATTAAGTAGTACACAATTGATAGTTGCATAGATTCACGGGTCTTTACTTCTAATACCCGCATCTGGGGCGGGATGCCATGCCTGTGATCGGAAGGGGGAAATCCCACCAGTAGTATAACATGCATTACCCAGATTTTATTTTGTATAGGGCGCCCTATCGAATATGGTCACGGGGTTCTATATATTAAGGGGGTGCAGTGAGTCCTTTTAGCGGATTTCCTTATTTCAATGATATTCGAGCTGAATTCAGGCCTACTAATTCAGCATGTGTTGCATTTCACCTAATTGCATTCGGTTTGTCCTCATTTTTGTCTGTTTTCATCTTTTATTTGTGGCCTCTCTCACTCCGGCCTGCGGCATATTGAAGGTGTGCCCAGTAAATTAAAACGACGACTTCCAGCTGTCAACTTGCCGCCAAGTCAGCTCAGAAGTTGCGGGGGTGCCGAAGTTTTAGGATGTATGAATTTGGCCGGTATATCACAAACTGGGGTTTACACTGACATTGGAAACGGGTATAGGTATGTGCCGCGCTGAACAACCCTTTTTATCTGCTGCTACATGTACCGCTATGACCCTCTTTGAGCCCGTATCAGTTCTTAAGACGCCTATTCCATTGAACATTCAAAAATCGCGAAATTTTGCGTTCCAAAGCCGCAATTATTCTTCGAACATTTTGCGTTCTAAAACAACAACAAAAAACCACATTTGCGCTGTTGCTAATCAAAATTGAATAGTCCAGTTCTCAAGACCTTCCTTTTTCGAAAAAAAAATCAGTTTCTAAGACCCTATTTTTTGTCATAAAATCCACTCAGTTCCGATCTGTAGCCCCCCCCCCCCCCCCCCCCCCACCTCCCCTTTTTTGAGACCCTGGACGGCACGCACACTCCTACCCAAAAAACGTTGTGTACCAGCTCCGCAGTTTTCCCGCCAAATTACATAATTATATGTTGTGCAGTGGTGGAACTTCAGATTTTCCAACTAGCCAGTCGGGCAAGTAACTCACAGAATTTACCTGCCCGACAAAAATTCCACCAGCCCAAGGTTTTTTCATAATATTTTGCAGCAAACAATTAAGAGCAAGTACTTTTAAATTACAATTACCTGTTTTTGTCTTTATTGTACGATGTTCCACTGTAACCCTATAGCCCGTAACAGCTCCTCGTATTCATCATGTTCTTCAATCAAATATTCTTCAATCTCCTATCCACCGGATCTCCTTGAGACTTGGTATCAATTGAAGATAGCAACCTACTCTGATAGACTTTCTATCTATTGAAGATAGCAACTTACTCTGATAGACTTGGTATCTACTGAAGATAGCAACTTACTCTGATATACTTGCTGTCTACTGAAGATAGCAACTTATTCTGATAGACTTGGTATCAATTGAAGATAACAATTTACTTTAATAGACTTGCTATCTACTGAAGATAGCATCATATGTTAATAGCTTTGGTATCAATTGAAGATAGCAATTTACTCTGATAGACTTGCTATCTTCTGAAGATATGAAATTACTCTGATATACTTGCTATCTACAGAAGATAACAACTTACTCTGATAGACTTGATATCTCCTGAAGATAACAACTTACTCTGATATACTTGCGATCTTCTGAAGATAGCAACTTACTCTGATATACTTGCTATCTACTGAAGATAACAACTTACTCTGATATACTTGCTATCAATTGAAGATAACAACTTATTCTGATAGACTTGGTATCAATTGAAGATAACAATTTACTCTAATAGACTTGCTATCTACTGAAGATAGCATCATATTTTAATAGCTTTGGTATCAATTGAAGATAGCAATTTACTCTGATAAACTTGCTATCTTCTGAAGATAGGAAAATACTCTGATATACTTGCTATCTACAGAAGATAACAACTTACTCTGATAGACTTGATATCTCCTGAAGATAACATAACATAACATAACATAACAATTAATATTTATATAGCGCTATTCCATCTAGATCATAACAACTTACTCTGATATACTTGCTATCTACTGAAGATAACAACTTATTCTGATAGACTTGGTATCAATTGAAGATAACAACTTATTCTGATAGACTTGGTATCAATTGAAGATAACAATTTACTCTAATAGACTTGCTATCTACTGAAGATAGCATCATATTTTAATAGCTTTGGTATCAATTGAAGATAGCAATTTACTCTGATAGACTTGCTATCTTCTGAAGATAGGAAAATACTCTGATATACTTGCTATCTACAGAAGATAACAACTTACTCTGATAGACTTGATATCTCCTGAAGATAACAACTTACTCTGATATACTTGCTATCTACTGAAGATAACAACTTATTCTGATAGACTTGGTATCAATTGAAGATAACAACTTATTCTGATAGACTTGGTATCAATTGAAGATAACAATTTACTCTAATAGACTTGCTATCTACTGAAGATAGCATCATATTTTAATAGCTTTGGTATCAATTGAAGATAGCAATTTACTCTGATAGACTTGCTATCTTCTTAAGATAGGAAAATACTCTGATATACTTGCTATCTACAGAAGATAACAACTTACTCTGATAGACTTGATATCTCCTGAAGATAACAACTTACTCTGATATACTTGCGATCTTCTGAAGATAGCAACTTACTCTGATATACTTGCTATCTACTGAAGATAGCAACTTACTCTGATATACTTGCTAAATCATTTACTGAAGATAGCAACTTATTCTGCTAGACTTGGTATCAATTGAAGATAGCAATTTACTCTGATAGATAGCTACATACTCTGATAGACTTCGTGTCTACTGAAGATAGCAACTTACTCTGATATACTTGCTATCTACTGAAGATAGCATCTTATTCTAATAGACTTGGTGTCTACTGCAGATAGCAATTTACTCTGATATACTTGCTATCTACTGAAGATAGCAATTTACTCTGATAGACTTGCTATCTACTGAAGATAGCAACTTACTCTGATATACTTGCTAAATCATTTACTGAAGATAGCAACTTATCCTGCTAGACTTGGTATCAATTGAAGATAGCAATTTGCTCTGATAGATAGCTACATACTCTGATAGACTTCGTGTCTACTGAAGATAACAACTTATTCTGATAGACTTGGTATCAATTGAAGATAGCAACCTAAATCTAAGTAGTGCTGATAGGCTTGTGCACTTGTCGACTGGTAGCCGCCTAAGTGTAGCGACCAAAGGATTCTGATATCTAAACTGGCAGCGATAATAATTGATTTAAAAAGCGCTTTGGGACTGTGCTTGCATTGTGGAAAGCGCTATATAAGAACGGTAATATTATTATTATTATTATTACTCTAATATATTTGGTGTCTACTGCAGATAGCAATTTACTCTGATATACTTGCTATCTACTGAAGATAGCAATTTACTCTGATAGACTTGCTATCTACTGAAGATAGCAACTTACTCTGATATACTTGCTAAATCATTTACTGAAGATAGCAACTTATTCTGCTAGACTTGGTATCAATTGAAGATAGCAATTTACTCTGATAGATAGCTACATACTCTGATAGACTTCGTGTCTACTGAAGATAGCAACTTACTCTGATATACTTGCTATCTACTGAAGATAGCATCTTATTCTAATAGACTTGGTATCAATTGAAGTTGAAGATAGCAATTTATTCTGATAGAATTGCTATCTTCTGACGGTAGAAAATTACTCTGATATACATGCTATCTACAGAAGATAACAACTTACTCTGATAAACTTGATATCTACTGAAGATAGCAACTTATTCCACCAGCCCAAGGTTTTTTCATAATATTTTGCAGCAAACAATTAAGAGCAAGAGTACTTTTAAATTACAATTACATGTTTTTGACTTTATTGTACGATGTTCCACTGTAATCCTAGCCCGTAACAGCTCCTCGTATTCATCATGTTCTTCAATCCAATATTCTTTAATCTCATATCCACCTGATCTCCTATATCATCATGACACACGGACACAAAAGTTACCCGCTAGCGGGTCTTATTTCCATCCCTGATGTTGTGCCCTTAAAGTAAATTCTCTCTCCCCCCCCCCCCCCCCCCACCAGTTGTAGTCGAGTCTGAACCTCTCAAGTCTGAGTCCAGTATCAGAAATGTACCTCAATCATATAGCACAATAAATGTGAAGTCAAAGTTGTTCCTCGGTTTACCATTCATTTTGCTGTCTACTAATAGGCCAACATATCAGTGATGTCAACATGATGAATTTTAACTTTCGCATCCCCATACATGGAAAATATTGATGCCATGAAATTATAGGCATAAGAATTGATTCAGATATTCAAAAAGTGTCCAGAAGTTATAAGGTGTTCTATTCTGTAGGCGTTTCCCTAAATTCTATCAATTTTTTAAGAGCGCTGTCACAGGAAGCTGAACATTGCCAATGAAATATCCTTTTTGTAGGAAATGTTATCATTTTGTTTAACAGTATACTATATACTGACACAAAACACCTAACGACCATTTACAAACAGCCTTCTATTTCATATGTTTATTATAACTTTAATTTTGGTTCCTTCAAATTGTGTTTTATTGCTTGTAACAGTTATCAATAGGTATTTCCAACAGCATAATTTAAGTCTTAAATTGCATTTATGGTGATTTATGACATTGTTTATAAACTGTTGAAGATTGGATGACTAAATAAATAAATATTTAATACTGCAAAAAAAATAAGCCAATATTATTATTAACTGGACTCGGGCACAATTCATGAGTCCCTAAGTGCCCATGTCCTTCACCTCCAAGTCTGAGTCCTTCAAAATGGGGACTCAAGACCGGTTTTGAGTCCAAGTCCGGACTTAAGTATCCCACACCCAATAATTTTGACAAAATTGGCTATATTATTTAATATTAATGGCAAGTCAAAGTGCCAACAAACAATAGGTATAGAGATGGTGCAGAATGTTTATACCCATCAATAGAAAGTCCGCTGTTTTCAGCTATTTTGTCTTCAATACATAGGTTTTGAGCCAATCTCTCCCAGATTATGTAGGCACATTTATTGCTAGTAACAAAGCATTATGGGATTTTGCATCTCTTTAAATTATTCTTCATATACAATTGAGATATGATATGGTTGTATACATTATGGCAATGTTCTTTAAAAAAAAAGTATCGGCATGCTGTAAAATGAGGCGACACAAATTCTGATTCAACTGAACACAGCTTTATTTTTACACTCCACCCAACCCTTATATATCAGTGGCGGATCCAGGATTAAAATTCACGGGGGGTTGACACAAAAAAAAATCGTAAAAGGTCCCCAATTTTTTTCAAAAAAACCCCGCAGGGTACAAGTGGCAAATGTACCGACGGAACCTACCCATGTCTCTGAAAAAGGTAAAGTGGTACACAAAAAAGGTATCTTGTCAAATTTTACAGGGGGCGCCAGCCCCCTCCCCTGTATCCGCCACTGTATATGAGGGGCATTCAATAAGTTCTACCTCCTACCTTCATAACTTTGTTCTAATATTTAATTAGCCACTCTTATGAACTGTGTTTTCCGTTTATGGTATAAGGGCGATTCCACGGTAACACGCGTTACATTTAAGCGCGCCATTCTTTATTCTCCACTCTATAACTGTAAAAGTAATTTGAATGAAGTTTTCATCTTTTGTATTGTAATACCCAAGACTTAAGGCTAGATCCTCATGCTAACACCAATATGAAATATTAGCTCATGTTAATGTAAGACCGCTCCGAATATCGGTAACACACGTTACGAAAAAAGACGCACTAAAAAAAATCCCAACTTTGTTTTGCTTGTGTATTTCAACTAGCCAACCTACAATCAATTGGTCACTACTGTAAGCAAGTACCTTTAAAGGTTTATAAAACTAGAATAATAACAAGAATTAAAGTTCTCACTTTTTTGTCAAATGCAAAATAGTCGGTAACACATGTTTCGGTAACACGCGTTACACTTTGTCCAGCCATAATTTAGTAGCCTTAGATTCTTTATTATATTTCTAAATTAAAATTAATTTTGACTTTGGCAATTGAACTAACATATTAATCATAAATAGTGATAAATAACACTTGAAAAATTGAGGTTTTAGTACATTTTCCTGAATATGAGTTTGGTAACACGCGTTACGACATTTTGATGGCCTATTGTAGAGTGGTGGTTATGAATTTATCTAATTATTTACTATTTTTAAATAGGGCCTAACTAGTAGAATTAAAATTATAAGTGGCGTAAATTAAAACCAAATCAATAAAGTATATATTTAGATATACTGAAGATAGCAACTTACTCTGATATACTTGCTAAATCATTTACTGAAGATAGCAACTTATTCTGCTAGACTTGGTATCAATTGAAGATAGCAATTTACTCTGATAGATAGCTACATACTCTGATAGACTTCGTGTCTACTGAAGATAGCAACTTACTCTGATATACTTGCTATCTACTGAAGATAGCATCTTATTCTAATAGACTTGGTATCAATTGAAGTTGAAGATAGCAATTTATTCTGATAGAATTGCTATCTTCTGACGGTAGAAAATTACTCTGATATACATGCTATCTACAGAAGATAACAACTTACTCTGATAAACTTGATATCTACTGAAGATAGCAACTTATTCCACCAGCCCAAGGTTTTTTCATAATATTTTGCAGCAAACAATTAAGAGCAAGAGTACTTTTAAATTACAATTACATGTTTTTGACTTTATTGTACGATGTTCCACTGTAATCCTAGCCCGTAACAGCTCCTCGTATTCATCATGTTCTTCAATCCAATATTCTTTAATCTCATATCCACCTGATCTCCTATATCATCATGACACACGGACACAAAAGTTACCCGCTAGCGGGTCTTATTTCCATCCCTGATGTTGTGCCCTTAAAGTAAATTCTCTCTCCCCCCCCCCCCCCCCCCACCAGTTGTAGTCGAGTCTGAACCTCTCAAGTCTGAGTCCAGTATCAGAAATGTACCTCAATCATATAGCACAATAAATGTGAAGTCAAAGTTGTTCCTCGGTTTACCATTCATTTTGCTGTCTACTAATAGGCCAACATATCAGTGATGTCAACATGATGAATTTTAACTTTCGCATCCCCATACATGGAAAATATTGATGCCATGAAATTATAGGCATAAGAATTGATTCAGATATTCAAAAAGTGTCCAGAAGTTATAAGGTGTTCTATTCTGTAGGCGTTTCCCTAAATTCTATCAATTTTTTAAGAGCGCTGTCACAGGAAGCTGAACATTGCCAATGAAATATCCTTTTTGTAGGAAATGTTATCATTTTGTTTAACAGTATACTATATACTGACACAAAACACCTAACGACCATTTACAAACAGCCTTCTATTTCATATGTTTATTATAACTTTAATTTTGGTTCCTTCAAATTGTGTTTTATTGCTTGTAACAGTTATCAATAGGTATTTCCAACAGCATAATTTAAGTCTTAAATTGCATTTATGGTGATTTATGACATTGTTTATAAACTGTTGAAGATTGGATGACTAAATAAATAAATATTTAATACTGCAAAAAAAATAAGCCAATATTATTATTAACTGGACTCGGGCACAATTCATGAGTCCCTAAGTGCCCATGTCCTTCACCTCCAAGTCTGAGTCCTTCAAAATGGGGACTCAAGACCGGTTTTGAGTCCAAGTCCGGACTTAAGTATCCCACACCCAATAATTTTGACAAAATTGGCTATATTATTTAATATTAATGGCAAGTCAAAGTGCCAACAAACAATAGGTATAGAGATGGTGCAGAATGTTTATACCCATCAATAGAAAGTCCGCTGTTTTCAGCTATTTTGTCTTCAATACATAGGTTTTGAGCCAATCTCTCCCAGATTATGTAGGCACATTTATTGCTAGTAACAAAGCATTATGGGATTTTGCATCTCTTTAAATTATTCTTCATATACAATTGAGATATGATATGGTTGTATACATTATGGCAATGTTCTTTAAAAAAAAAGTATCGGCATGCTGTAAAATGAGGCGACACAAATTCTGATTCAACTGAACACAGCTTTATTTTTACACTCCACCCAACCCTTATATATCAGTGGCGGATCCAGGATTAAAATTCACGGGGGGTTGACACAAAAAAAAATCGTAAAAGGTCCCCAATTTTTTTCAAAAAAACCCCGCAGGGTACAAGTGGCAAATGTACCGACGGAACCTACCCATGTCTCTGAAAAAGGTAAAGTGGTACACAAAAAAGGTATCTTGTCAAATTTTACAGGGGGCGCCAGCCCCCTCCCCTGTATCCGCCACTGTATATGAGGGGCATTCAATAAGTTCTACCTCCTACCTTCATAACTTTGTTCTAATATTTAATTAGCCACTCTTATGAACTGTGTTTTCCGTTTATGGTATAAGGGCGATTCCACGGTAACACGCGTTACATTTAAGCGCGCCATTCTTTATTCTCCACTCTATAACTGTAAAAGTAATTTGAATGAAGTTTCATCTTTTGTATTGTAATACCCAAGACTTAAGGCTAGATCCTCATGCTAACACCAATATGAAATATTAGCTCATGTTAATGTAAGACCGCTCCGAATATCGGTAACACACGTTACGAAAAAAGACGCACTAAAAAAAATCCCAACTTTGTTTTGCTTGTGTATTTCAACTAGCCAACCTACAATCAATTGGTCACTACTGTAAGCAAGTACCTTTAAAGGTTTATAAAACTAGAATAATAACAAGAATTAAAGTTCTCACTTTTTTGTCAAATGCAAAATAGTCGGTAACACATGTTTCGGTAACACGCGTTACACTTTGTCCAGCCATAATTTAGTAGCCTTAGATTCTTTATTATATTTCTAAATTAAAATTAATTTTGACTTTGGCAATTGAACTAACATATTAATCATAAATAGTGATAAATAACACTTGAAAAATTGAGGTTTTAGTACATTTTCCTGAATATGAGTTTGGTAACACGCGTTACGACATTTTGATGGCCTATTGTAGAGTGGTGGTTATGAATTTATCTAATTATTTACTATTTTAAATAGGGCCTAACTAGTAGAATTAAAATTATAAGTGGCGTAAATTAAAACCAAATCAATAAAGTATATATTTTCATTTTCCATTTTTGGGGTAAGAAAAGTAGAGTTTTTTCATAGTAAACATTAGCCAAATGTTGTAACATTTTTTTCCTGAACCTTTGCATGAGCTTTGAACAACATAGAGGTAAAAATAAATCTTTTGGAGCAATTTTCAGTTTTTTTGCTCCGTCACATTTTCATGGAATCGCCCATAAGTGTTATAAACACGTCTCAGGAGGACGAGGGAAAGGAAACCAATTTAAGCCTTAAATTGCATGGTCTATCTTAGCAAGTTGATAAAATGAATAAAAAGCTATTGACATCCCCAGTTAGTAACTTTATTCTTTCTCTTGTCCCATATTTTCTGGCCATACATGGATGAACCTGTGATCCAAGAAATTGTTATGTAGCTGACCAGGCCTGCGGCTGACGCCATGTTCCCCGCATGTCAGCTCCCCTCATTGACTATGCATAAAAAATAGAACTATAAATTTACCACAGGGGTGAGAACTTGTTGGGTACCCAGGTTACAAATGGTATAATTAATAAGTATTTCTGGTCATTTTCCCCCATTGACTTATGTGTGCAAACATGTACAAACATGAACAAATTATCCTGTTAAACTTGTTCGGACTATTTGTTTGGGCCTGGGTTCCACATGATTAACACATATTTTGCAAAATAAAACTATTAACTTACCACAGAGATCAAACTTCATGGAGACCCAGGCATGAATAACAACTTGAAAATGAACACTTTAAATCTTGTACTTTTTGTATTTTGTCCACATTCACTTACAATCTTACATGTACAGTCCTTCTATTGCAAGCGATCCAAAAGTTGGTGGGAAATGGGCAGGGCAGAAAATTAATACTTTGTTTCTGGGAACTGTCTAAATAATGTGTCAATAAGGGTCAGTTGGTCAGGCATGTTTTGTTTTTTGTTTACAAACATTTAGGGGGGCATTTTCAAAAAATTGTAAATAAAAAAAATTCTAACAAAATTATTTGGGAGTCCATAAAACAACATATTTTGGGTAGTTCAGGGCCTATCAGGGGCATAGCCCTGCAAACTAGGGAAAAACTTGGGGGGGGGAGGGAATCTGTTGCTATGTGGTGTTATAGAGTTAGGGTTAAGATTCAATCGGGAAAATAAGACAAAAACAAAATATAACTTATTGATCAAAGGTTAATAGCATTTGCTCATTAATAGTATTAAGTAGGGCCTATATAGTTAAAAAGGTATATTCTATAGGTATCCAGTGTAAGTACAGACAGGCACAAACAATTTACTGGTGATGGAATCGAACCAACAAACTTGACCTACACACATAAGTCAAGCTGCACCTTGCCCCAGTACGATTTGATGTGTGCCATGCACCTAAACTACGTACCAAGCAGAGATCTATAATTCATTTTCTTTCCAAAAAGGTTGACTATTATATGCATTTGATTAATAGTTCAATAATAATTACAGCACTCTGACTCACAAAATTCAAAAAATCAAGTCAAAAAGTTCCTTGAGTTCCCCCTTAACCACATTTGGCTAGGGTTAGGGTTAGATAGATACACTTTGATATTAAGTAAAGAATAACTTGGGTATGACTTTATGAAGGCACACTGTACCAACTACTTTGATATTTTGTTAAAAAAATAAATGATTAACTGAATAGTATATATTAATTAAACATGCAATACAAACTATTTACGAGTTTCTAAATCTGAGAGAAATCCGCAGTAAAAATAGTATTTATTTTGAAAAATTGCCAATTACAGGGCTAGTTTGGAAACGGTAATAGGTATATTTTGGTGGCATTATATTCCTTAAAGTACTGCAACTACATAACATCCATAGTACACTAAGGACACTGTGTTTTGCAAAGAATGGTCCCAAGTGAACAAATTACTGATCTACTTAAATGTTTCAACGTAGTTTAAAGTGTCAAAATAATTGAAAAATTATAATATATATTTTACCATCAGTAAAATATGGTGCGGTTAATTAACCAGTTATTTAACCGATTAAATTGCGGTTAATTAACCAACTTAGAACACTGGTCTAGGCTTGTATCCGTAGCCAAAGGGCGATTTTTTAAGTTAAGTTTTTTCTTGGAAATTGTAATAGTTTGACATGAGCCATAATTAACCAGGCATAGGCCCTAAATATTCTTTGAAATTTTCAAAACATTATAATTGAAGCAAAAGTTAGACCAATTATTGTTGTATTCAGAAAAGGTGAAAAACACTAATATTAAAGGGACATTAAGTGGTGTTGAAAATTTTAAATGTTTAAAAATTTACTTCAGAATTCAAGATGAACATTAAATATTGCCATTATTGTTGTTTCTAGTAACAAACACAGCAAAACTTGATTAAAACAATAATTATCATCACTATTTATTAAAAAACGCTCTCTATGCAAATATCGTTCACGTTATGTATCACGCGTACTGCAGGGGGATACTGTCGGACGTAAAATGCTCGTCCGGTTGTACGAGCATTTTTGAATCGACGTTTTCTTGTACAAAGAGCGCTAATTTTTCTTAATCCTTATAGGTGAAAGTTCATACATGCAATAAAATTATAAAAATATACTAATCCCAGTTTTTATCATAATTGAGGGCGCAGCCTCCAACATATCTCTTAGTGTCCCTTTAACAGTCGCTTACACTAGGAGTGGGCTATAGAGGGTCATTTTTTAGGTCATAGTTTTTCAGATCACGCTTGCTACATGACAACATTTAAAAATAAAAATAAATGAAAAAAATGTGA